>JBBBDQ010001232.1:2632500-2675000 GCA_037127315.1 Ascarosepion bandense | reverse complement strand
TAACTGGTAATTATGTGGATTTCAATTACACATTCTCTCTGTTTTGATGTATAGTGACTCCAACGCCTGAAAATGAAACGCTGAGTGTGAAACAGACAACACAGTGAACTGGTCCACACTGAAGCCATTCAAACAATTTTGCTACTTATCAAGTGTTCTGTAACAGCTGACCCTGAAGTGTTCCCAAGTTGACCCCCCCCCCACACATATATATATATATATATATATATATATATATATATATATACTTAAGAACTGCGTTTATTATTTTTGGTAACTATTGCCGTTGCCAAGCGGAGTTTTATGTCAACACAAAATAAAATCGTCGGTGATGGTGGATTTTATAATATTTCAGTTTAAACTACCTCTCTGAAGAGAGCCGAAAGCTTAGAAGAAAACCAATAAATAATTATCCAAATGTTGGAGAATTTTTGTCTTTATTTTCAACTGAAATTAAAGCAAAAATACGACGTTTAGAACGGCTCATGATTAAACATAATAGACATTCATTGTCTCCTATATTTAATAGCATATGTCTAGAAAAAAAAAAAAAATATATATATATATATATATTTCCTGAGTTCTCTGTTATTGTCAAGGGATATATATATATATATATATATATATAGCCATCCGCAGACAGATCTATTTCGCTGTATCACATCACAGCTTAAAAGTACGGTTAGACTCCGATTGCTTTTAACCCAGGATTGAAAACCGACCGAAGTGGCGTCAGTCGGCGATTCTATCTCTGGGCTATGGGCGTCGGTAGAAGAAGGCAAACATTTTAGCATGTATCATTATATATACGATCAAGAGCAGGGACTTTACATTAATATTTTTTATGTATTTATGTTATATACTGACGTTACAGGATTTGGAAAAACATGGAGGAACACGTATATATAAACGTATATAAAGTTATATTTATTCTTCGTCGCCGACTCTTGTGTGTAGCAAGAGTGAAGCCACTGAGGGATCGCATAAACGCATGAGACATGGGAAATCGTTTGCCAGTTTCTATCTCTTCAGTCAAAGATTCTAGAGTTTACATGATTTAAAAACTTTAATGTATTTAGTGCTTTTGGGTTGTCATTCTGTTGACGTCATCTACGTCTGGATATGTCTGTCAACGGCTATCAACTTTCTAGCAGATTGCTATTTGTGTTTTTTTTTTTGCACTTTGTTGACACCACCTACGTCCGGATATATCTGTCAAACACCCTTGTCCTTTCTTGTCCTTATCATCTGTAGTTACATGGTAGTTACATCAATATATATGTTGCCATCATTTTGTATTACGCAAATTGATTAAATTAAATCTCTTCTATAATTAGGACTGAATTGTATTTGAATGTTGTCATCTGTCATTTAGCTGTTAATCTGAGATGTGTCATTTTTAACTCAGTACTTTAAAACATATATGCCCCGAATTTTGAAAAAATGCTTCACCGTTTGTGTGCAACTTAGAATTTAAAGACTATTTAATAAAATAACAGTGACAGTGAAATTAAGTTTTTTGGAATATATATATATATATATATATATATATATATATATATATATATATATATATATCCTTTAGAAAATATGATAAAAAAAACTTTAAAAAAAATAGTCACAAAAATACTTTGGAGATCACAAACACAAAATGAGGTAAAGTGAAATAATATAAGTATACGCACATAAACACGCACACTCAATAGTCACAAAGGCCCTCTTCCACTTTGGCAGGGGTCACACTAACGGTCAGGTCAACACACACTGAGATAAACTACATATCAAAGCAGACTGATACCATCAGGCCATAAAAATCACAACCATCTATCACACATATACACAACATAAACACATACATACATGTTCTGGCACACACACACACATACACACTCACACACACACACACGACAATTAACAACAACAGCAGCAGCAGCCAGGAAGGACCATTTGTTGAAAATGGCGGTCTTAAGCGCTATCTTTGTAACAATCCGAAGATGAGATTTTATTCTCGAAATATTAATGTATAATGAATAGGTGATATCCAGCAACTTATTTACCTTCTTATATTTTACTAAACGCATTGTGACAGACTTCAAAACCTAACCGTATTATATATATATATATATACACACACACACACACACACACACACACACACATATATATATATATATATATAATGCAAATATTTTGTCACTTTGACTGAGCAGGTAATTTCGAAGTTTCGTGAAGTCACTGTTATGATTGCTTCACTTATCGTGGTTGTTTTTTGCTGCTTTTTCCTGTTTTTGCTTATTTATATGAAGCTTGTTCTTTTATATCAAATAAGACTGCTCACATAAAATTTCAAATCACACTAAGATCTAAATAAATAAAAGTTCAAACAAAAGTGACACAAAAGCATAAAACACAGCACCGATGATTAAAGACATCAATATCTGTACGTTCACGAATCTTTGAAGTCGGCATGAACCTGCTCCGTTTAAATGACACGCTATTTGCATTAAATCTATCATCACTTTATCTCCACCTCAATATAGAGCACATTACGACAAAAAATGCTGGCTGCCAAAATACCTTTTTGTTCGATAATCTACTGAATTATAATGACTCATACATATGTTAACAGACTGTCAACTGAAATACCAGTATCCATTAAAAATAAGATTTAAAAAAATAAATCAAAATATTTTGGAGTTAATACATTTCGTAAATATTTTATAAAATAAAATTGTCTTCAGTTTCTTTTGTATAGGAAAACAGAGCAAATATCTATATTCCAAAAAATCAACAAGTCATTTGTTTATAAGGCATAATTCAATCCAAATCTAAATTTTTTCGACTATTTTTCGTGGTCGATTTGTTAAGATATGTCAGATTTCTAGGCAGTTGAATTCAGCATAAAGAGAAACAATTTCAAATCCTGCCGGAGGACCCATATTTTCTCTAAAAGATTTTTCGAAAATTCAGGCCGGTATATATATATATATATATATATATATATATATATATATATATATATATACCGTTTAATTAAGAAAAACAGTTTATCCACACTAATGTAAATATCTATTAAAAATAATATATATATATATATATATATATAGCTTATTGAAATGAATTATAATATATAACCTATTTAAATGACTTTTTGAGTTTTTCTTTATAAATATCATCTTGCTCTGGATAACACCCATTTAGCTCTCTATATAAATGTAACACTTAATATTTTATATTAAATTAATCTTGTTGGATTAAAAACAGTTTTCCAGAAAGTGGATATTCCTGGGTGTTCAAGTGGATATAAGTTAGTCAACATGAGTGTGTTAATTTGTGGGGTTACACATACATACGTATCCATGGAATTAGAACTAGCTGTTTATGAGTTGGGGGTCACCATCTTCGCGACTGGTCTGGCTACCCCAACTGGGATGACGCTAATGCCCCTGTCCTGACTCTTTTTTCCTTTTTCTTTTTTCTTATTTTTCTCTTCAGTTAAAGAAAATGCTTATTCCGGAAGAATCTTTTGTACCAAAATGAAATGAATATTTTATGGTATGATGAAATGAGCTAATTAATTATAATTTATAACCAATTTAAATGACGTGTTGAGGTTTCCTTTATATATATATATATATATATATATATATATATTGTCATATGAATTATAATTTATAACCAATTTAAATGACGTGTTGAGGTTTCCTTTATATATATATATATATATATATATATATATATATATATATATAATAATCATATGAATTATAATTTATAACCAATTTAAATGACGTGTTGAGGTTTCCTTTATATATATATATATATATATATATATATATATATAATGTCATATGAATTATAATTTATAACCAATTTAAATGACGTGTTGAGGTTTCCTTTATATATATATATATATATATATATATATATATATATATATATAATGTCATATGAATTATAATTTATAACCAATTTAAATGACGTGTTGAGGTTTCCTTTATATATATATATATATATATATATATATATATATATAATGTCATATGAATTATAATTTATAACCAATTTAAATGACGTGTTGAGGTTTCCTTTATATATATATATATATATATATATATATATATATATATAATGTCATATGCCCTTCCTCGTCGTTAAGATAACTATAAGGATTATACGCTGATTTGGGATATTTCCATTCCGCATATCAAGATGGAGAAGAGTTATTCCTCTTAGTTCGTATAGAATGAAAAATAAAATTAAAAATAGATAAGATTATTTATTTCAGTCGGTATGATCGAATTTAATCTTTCCCAGGTCGTATCTTTTAAAACACCTGAACTGACCAACAATACAAGGGATAGACACAAGGCGAAGTGGTTTTGATATAAATTTTAATACATGAAAGAAACAAGGCAGCGATCGAATACTAAGATATAAGTATATATATATATTTCTTTTTTAATCGTATCACCCCGAGCAAGGCGGTAATGCCACTGATGTGCAGGGGGCTACGTAATAGTGAGAAGATTTGAAAAGAGAAAGCCGGAAACCACACCCTAAACAGGGAACAAGGGATGAGCCTCTTAACCTGTTCAATAGACATGGGTGGAGTGTGAACCGGGCGATAGATAGATCTATCTACTCCAATTGAAAAAAAAAAGTGAGAAGATTTGAAAAGAGAAAGCCGGAAACCACATCCTAAATAGGGAACAAGGGATGAGCCTCTTCACCTGTTCAATATATGGTATCTTGAAGCAATTTTATTAATACATTTAAAAAGTTAGTAAGAGTTCCTTCAAAAATCTGAGATTCAAAAAAATTGACCATCCATTTAAACAGAATCAGTTATTCTCCATAAGAGTGTAAATGGCATGATTCACATATTGCGAAAATTGGAGTATCAAATCATGAGATTCATCCTTGGTCAAAAGATATTAAAACAATGGAGTTGTTCAATTTTAATTTTAGATAGCCACCATATAGACAGGCATGTGGATAACAAAATATGATTAATTGAAAATAAATAGAGCAAAAAGACATGTACATAAGGTTTTATGGTTCATGTCTCTTTGGTCTATTTATTTACACATAGAGGCATTAACAGATACTCCAGCAGGTGAGACTAATCAAAATCAAACAAATAAGAAAAATGGGCCAAAATATTAAAAAAAAACAAAAAAACTTACTATTTCATGGTAATGCAAAAAGAAACAAAATAGATTTTTGTTTGTTTGTTTCGAGGTTTAATGACCTATCAATCCTTATGGGATCATTTAAGGTCATAACCAATGATTTTTGGTTAAGATTATTTTATTTTTACAACATTTTTCTTTTTGGGTATCAAGATTCATTGTCTTTATTTTAAGGGCAGGGTTCCCAAGTCCTACCCTTGTTATTTAACCCATAACTGGAGGGAAGAGACAGACTAACACCCTTCCCAAGGGTACCAGTACTTCGGTGAATGCAAGGCATTCAACCGGAATTCAAACCCGGCTCACCGACTTCTCTTTCCGTGCCAACATCCACTGCACCACAACGCACATCCGTCACTATATGCTTACAGCACCTGTTATTCCCAAGTGGTCACCCATCTAAGTACTGACCAGGCTCAACATTGCTTAACTTCGGTGATTGAGCGAGAACCAGTGTATTCAATATAAAAAATAAAGTCTGAGTGAGAAAGTCCAACGAACACACAACTGGAATTAAATCTCAAAACCTCTGTTTGGCTCCAGGACCTTTCAAATTATGACGAATTATGACGACTCATGACGAATGCAGAAAATCAACGCATAATACAAAACATGGGATATGATATACACGATACTATTTAGCATCTGGTAATATGTTTGCAATAACTTATTGTTGGTGGATGTATGCATTTAATTATAACACGGGGTCCAAAAGCATAATAACTTATCTTTATCTATTCGGCTCTCTTTTTCTCTTTCTTTTCTATCTCTTTTTCTTACTTTCTTCTTTCTTTCTCGATATATACTTGGGTCCAAATGCTGCCCGATCGTAGCAAACTTCACTTCAAATTTTCTTCACTTTCCTTTCTTCAGCTGAACGTTATATTCTCTGCAAATCTGCGTCGATAACTTTCTTATCTGATGATCGAATCGGTCTGTTAGAACTTCTTCCTTTGATCTTGACGTAGCTGGATCTTATATTATTAGCATAATCTGCAACCTCTCATCTAAATCTTCTTCTTGTGAATTTAAGGAATAAAACACATATTCTTATGAATTTTATCCGGAGTTGCTACGACTGTCTTGGTTGAGTTACATCATTATAAAACCGAGCCTCCTCGTTCATTAGGTTGTCTGAGGTTCAGCGTTGAAATATCGTGACCTGATCAGTCGAAATCTAGCCCGCAACTAACTGAACTTTCTATTTATCTCCTATTCGAATTTTAGG
The DNA here is from genome assembly GCA_037127315.1 of Ascarosepion bandense. NCBI lineage: Eukaryota > Metazoa > Mollusca > Cephalopoda > Sepiida > Sepiidae > Ascarosepion > Ascarosepion bandense. The sequence continues at coordinate 2,668,577 of JBBBDQ010001232.1, read as the reverse complement.
CTTGAATTTGGGCTATTATTGATTCTTGACCTTTCATGCCTGGATTTTAGGTGGATATTTGGGTCAGTTTAACCTCTACCCGCTACTCCCAAACTGATTATATACTCACACGTTACCGGTCTGTGTTGCATAGCGGAGTCTAAGCTTAGTGTAATATAATTGTGTGTGTGTGTGTGTTAATCTGCATTAGTAACAATATATATATATATATATATATATATATATATATATATATATATATATATATACTACCAGTATAGCCCGGCGTTGCTCGGGTGTAATGAAAGCTTTAAAACTAATCCATGGTTCAGGAGCTCTGACGCTTTCGACGTTGCCACGAAAGACTAAAAAGCGACAGTATTTTCCAGTTAAAGCGAAACCGTAGACTGAAAGAAAAATGAATGGATGTAAGTCAATTTTTGATTTCCTGGTATCGTTATCAAATAGATTGTTTTCGTCGTAAACTGAATTTTGAAGGCTAAATAATTCCTCTGAGTAAATGGTATCATGGATGAGACTAAGAACTAAAATTATACCTACTTAGAGCCAAACCCTAAGCAAAAACCAAAATAAAAAGCCTGAAAAAATACACACATATAGGCAGATAAACAGACACACACACAAACAAATTGCCTTATATATATATATATATATATATATATATATATATATATATATATATATATATATGTGTATATATATATATATATATTATTGATTTTCTGCACTATTGTAAGAACTGTAACCTTGAAACTTCTGAATATCGTTTTTTATGTCTTTGTCTATGAGTGTATCAAATTTGATTAAAATCGGACCACTCCTTCTATAACCCTATTTTTTCGACTAACAATTTTCGATATTTATCGGGGGTGCCTCGACACAAAACCTAGCTAAGAACACTCGCATTCGCTTATAGTACAACTGTGTAAATTTTCAAGAAAATCGGTTCAGCCGTTTCGGAGTCTATAGGTAACGGACACACACAGATACACACGCGCACACATACACACACAAGTTCCATTTATAAATAAGATTAGATATGGGGCTGTATGAGATTGCCATACATGAATTTATGCACTTAATATAAAATGAAATAAACGTTTCTGAAATATTAAATAAATAAATTTATTTCGCTGAAATAAGCTCTTTATTGATAAATAAATGCTATCCAACATAACTCTAAATTTCTAATCTCCTCTTCAAAATGTATTTATCCTCTGATACAATAAACAGTTCAAATGCTTCAATTGCATCTTCCAAAATGGAGAACATTTTATTCCCTATAAAAAGCAAACGATTCTTAAATAAGTGATAACCAGCAGAACAGTTATCAGAAGAACATGGTGTATTTAGGATAAAATTTTACAATTCACTTTATACAGCTTTCATGTAGTGGATTGAGAATTAAAGGTCATCCTGCTACAAAATTGGGCCATCCTTATTCACAAATCTAGGATGTTTCATATTAAATAATTCGTACATACACTCAACTACTTCACAATACGAGGTTGCTGTTATTGTCTTCCCTCAAGGTAAGAAAGAATAGGGAATAATCACTCTGAAAAAGCAACATACGCTAAACAGTAAATCTTTGTGGTGCAGTGAATGATTGGTTTTAAGAATAAACTTGCATATAATCAATTGGCCAATACCTTTACTCCTGTCGAAATGTATCCATTTCTCATTGCATGTAATGATTCCACGCAAATATGGTAATCTTTCCCAGTTTATTCTCATACAGTAACTTTATTTTACATTGCTGTATTTTAATCATTTTCATTTGGATTATGAATTACATTGAAAACAAAAGAGAATAAATAAAAATATTTATATACTAAATAGTTTACTTTGTAAGATGACCATATCAAAAACAAACCAAAAATGCTTCATTACATGTGTGATAACCTAATATATAGAAATATGTGTGTCTATGTGTGTCTTGACATAGGCGCTGTATACTATTCTTAATCAATTCACACCAAGCAAAATAATAAAGTCATTATGATGCAGGAAGTGGTATTTCGGCTTCGGTCACTTTTACATCGGCTTGACGTAAGTTCCTTTTGCATAAATATGTTCACGGTAATTTTTCACGTGAACTTTATTGTATGGTAGCTAGCCTTATGAATTTAAGAGATGTGCTTTATTGGCGGTAATGTCCCATCATTTTCAGCCGAAATAACTAGATATATACTTAAGCTCTATGCTACATGTTTCTTGTCTCGCACTCCGCGCTAGTGGAACTCTCTCCCGGCTTCTTACATTCCGACTAATTTTGATCACCAAAGTTTTATATGCATTATCAATCGTTATATTCTTTCTTCTTAATTCTTTTTACTGTATTTCTCTCGCTTTCTCTCTCTCTCCCCCCTCTCTCTCTCTCTCTCTCTGTCTCTCTCTCGGTAAAAATGATATTTTTCTTATATTCCCTCATACCTAATCCATCTTAATCGCCTAATTTTTTTAAACATTTTTCATCTTACATTATAAAATACTCAAAAAAAAATCATTGAAAATGACTGATTATGAGACCGTATGTAAATGAATCAAACTGAAAGAAAATATTTGCAATATACGCAAAGCGTCTGCGAAAAAAATTCAAATAACTGATTATTTCTTTAAACATTTTTGCGCAAATACTAAAAATCCAGTACTCAATAAGTAGGAAAAGCTTACGTGTGTTAATAGGTGGTGTGGGTAAATATATTTCCTTGTATAATATCGAAGGAAATTGAATCTGATAAAAATACCGTAGATAATGTAATGTTAAGGATAAATCAAATATCGACATCACAGTGAAATTATATCAGATGCAATTTTCCCGAGTGATATATTCAAGAAAGAACTGGGAATTGAAAACAATTATTGAATACTTTTTTCATATCATCATTACCATTCAATTGTCCACGTATTACAGAAGTACTTTACCTATATTTGAAGTTATTTCCATGACTGATTCGGCGTGGGCAGCACATAAGTATTTCCCAATTGAGCAAGTCATTGTTTTCAAACCGAGGTCGTGTCTCTGATTTCTAATATACACGCTAAGTAAATCCTACCCTCTTGAACTTATAAAACGCGTTTTATTCAATCGGATAAAGTAGAAAATAGAAAATTGTGCTGCGAAGAAAATAACATACATACAATAGATGTTTGTTTGGAAGTCTTTTAATAGATGATGGAAAATGTGATACCCGATTTATTCAACCTTTCTTGCAAGACCATCTTGCGGAATACTCAGGAAGACGTACGAGCAGTTCTTATTATTTGGCCCAATCGTTACAACATTAGATATGCATATGACACAGTGTTGACAACAGACACAGAAAGGAACTTACAAGAACTCCTAGAGAAGAAAGTGAGAAGAAAGGATTAACTATCAATTGTATGGTATGGTTAGGATTCGGAATACATTATCAGCAAAAAGAAGCAGCTCAAACTGCAAATTACGAATTGGAAAGGCTGAAATCTAGTAAGTGAAATATATTAAATATATGGGAAGAGCTCTAACAGATTATGAGGCACTCTAATCTAAAGAAGCATTAAGTTAGTGAAAGAAGCTTTCTAGAACTAAACACGGTATTAGGATACAAGAAATTACGTTAGGAACAAAGAAATTTAAGTAATGAATAGGTAATGAATATGTATACAGCTTGCTTCACCCTTACTGAAATGTAATTGGTTGGTGACAGCTATAAATAGAGACTAAGGTGAGGACGTCCAGAGGTCCAGAAGTCTTTTTGTATTCCTTCAAAGATATACCACTTGAGATATTCAAATAGTGGTCTACCACTAGAAATCTACGATTATTGACTACGCCTATGTCTCAGAATACTGCATACGACGAGTACATTCTATTATGTCTACGTACTAGATCGTTCTACCCGGTTACATTTGCCTAAACTACTTAATTACCTCTCTCTCTCTATATATATATATATAGGAAGGGCGCATAATATATACAATCACAACAAAAGAAACACTGTTAACAATAATAATCTAAATAATAACAAATTCATCATACTAACAACCAACTCCATTGCATCTAATATCCAAAACAATCTATCTCATAAAAATACACACATAGTAACAACTACTTCGAAAACTATTATGGACGTTATCAGATCTAAAAATAACCGAAATCAAAATGACGAAAAAGCAGGTGTATACCGAATAAATCGCCGGGTTTGCTCCTCCATCTACATCGGAGAGACAAGTAGAAATCTAAAAAAACGTATACATGAACACAAAAGAGACATCACTAATAATAATCTTGCAAATGCATTCGTGATTCACAGAAATAAATTCAACCACAATTTCGATTTTAAAAATGCCACACTAATAAAAAGAGTAAACAATTTATTCAGTACAAAAATTCTCGAGAAAACATCAATTTACGCCCCGGATATTTTCCAATTTCACCTGTACTTATGGAAATTATACTAAAACTGACTAACATTCATAATAATAATTTGAAAGAAAACGGTTTAATTCCCTTCATTTTAACATCGCTTGACTTTGCGCTACACGTGAAAAAATTCTAAAACAGACTTACACACAAAATAAACAGTTTTCAAAGAAAACGGTCAAATTCCCTTCATTTTAATATCTCGTGACTTTACACTGCACATGAAGAAATTCTAAAAACTAAAATATTCTGTTGATCTTTTGAAATGATTTGTGAGCGTCTTTGTGGTTACCAACACTGTTTGTTTATAGATAGGTAATTTAGAATTAAGCTCACTTCGTCTTTTTGCCTTGAAAAAGACCATCACAGGAGGAAACGGGTAGTCGATTTAAAATACAGTTCTCCTCTTGTCTTTATTTTATTTAGCCATTCTGTCCTTTAATCTCAGATTATAACTGAGTATATTTTTACATATATATATATATATATATATATATATATATATATATATATATATATATATAGATTGTTCAATTACTTATCTTCTGGTCATAATAAGGTTAGACCAGTGAACATTTGTATTAAAAACTGTTCAATAAATATTGTAGAACTTTTGAATATTTTCTGTTCGTAAACGAATTATTACGCAACCTAGGTTTTTATCATGTGTGGTGTCTTCAGGCGATTTGCAATAATAGATTTCACCGTTCACAGTTTCGCTTTTAAGAACGCTCACGTAACAGTGTTTTTTTTATTTAAACGCTCACATGGAGGGGAGTTTTGAATGCTCAAATTTTAAAAATACTAAGAATTATAGTGTTTTCACACTTATATATATATATATATATATATATATATATATATATGGGACATATCTGAAATCAAGAAGAAAATACTATACAATCTCAGTCGTTCTGGATGGCAACGAATGTTGCAAGGCTTTCTTCAATGATGAAGACACTTTACCCTACAAGAATGTGGTTATACGAAGGCATACCCTGAACCTGTGAGCAATAGAAAGTTATAAAAAGAATGTAAAGAAAAAAGGCGATTAGAATTAGAAAAAAGTTAACTGACGCTTCTAAGTTAAAAAATGAAAAAAAAAACAAGTCATGGAAACCATGACACTTACAGGAGCAACTCAAATCAAGAGGAAGAGCTGAAACAACAGGAAACCTACTTAACAAGCTTGTGTAAATGTAAGGTCGAAAATGCTTTGGATGACATGATTTAAAGAAAACACTTACTAAAATATACAAGATTTAGGAAGCTGAAGAGTGTCATAATCGCGCTTGTACTGAAGAGACACGAAACATAGAAAAGACAATTAATGTATCGAATTCTATAGATTTTTCTCGTTAATTCTGTATTTCTTCCCTCCGTAATCCATGGGTTAGAAGTAAATTCAACTTGAAAACCTTCCAGTGAACGACTGCACTTCGAAACAATTTCCAAAAGAAATGTTCTCCTATCATTACAATCTTAACCAGTTCAAGTATATAGTTAACGGTTACTTTCTTCTTCTATTCTTATAAAATTTACCTTAGCATAATCCTTTACTTCGAATGAGAACATTATTCTCACATCCTGCCGAAGCCAGAAAGAGATCAATAATCGGTAATTTTTCTCCTCCAGCCACTCTTTGTGCTTTTAACTTGTTAGTCCGCACCTGGGCAGCAAACAACGAATTCATTTTTTCAAAACTTACGTCTTATCCAACGGTGTTAGAGATCCTATTGACGAAGACATATTATTGTGTCGTAGAATTTCTACCTCCGTACCGAGTAGCAATTGACTAATTATTAGTCGCTCAACTCTACGCAAAATACGGCAAAACCATTAAGCCTTTGTCTCTACACCGTGAATTATATTCGTTTTTGTCTGCTAAATAAATGTTCACATTCTTAACCCTCTAGGGCCATTCGTATCATATTTGATACAGTATTTCCCTATTAGGAAACATTTGGTATTTCCCTATAAGGAAGCATTTGGTATTCATTGACTGAGCAGTCAGTTACTGCTTTCATTTGAAATTTATAAAATATTTCTCTTAAAAAATTTTTCAGGAAAATATTTCTTTCAAGGCTTGTTTTCATACTGTATCAAATATGATACGAATGGCCCTAGAGGGTTAAAATCTTGCCAACTGATCCAACATTGAAACTGATATGAACCTGTCTTTGTTGAACTAAAAAATTCGGACATCTGTTTGTCAGGTTTAAAAAAAAACGCTGGTGTAAGGAACAGCACTTATGTACAAGCTCTAATTTAAATTAATTTTATGCTTTCTATTACTAATTAATGGTTTATTTTGTTAATTAGGATCTTCGTTTCGTTCATTTGCATTCAATTTTTCATAGTTTTTTATTTCTTTTTTTTTTTTCATTTTCCTCTTTCCCGGTTTTTCTCGTTTTATATCCTTCTTTTCATTTTCATTTTTTTCTCCTTTACGTAACTCTATCATGTCTCACACCTTTAATTCTTATACTTCAAATTATTTAATTGTTTATTTTTGTTCTTCTTTGATGAATTTTCAGAAAATACTCTCATTAATCAATCCAACAGATAATGACTCTATTTTCTTTATTTGTTTTCTAATTTACTCTCCGTTACCATTTTGCTTCTTATTTTTTTTCATTCAGTTGCTCTTCAAATATATCTGTTATATTTCTTCATTCAAATATTGTTTAATATCTCGCGCTTGGATCGGCATAAGGACCCAACCTTCTTAACAGAGGATTTAGCTATGGATTCGATATAGTGGTTCCATTTGAGGTCTGAAGAGAGGGTAAGGCCGAGGAGGCGCAGTGTATTGCTCTCAGGGAGAATCGCTTGGTCCATGCTTATGGGAGACAGGAGAGGTTGCCTGTGATGGTTGACAGACAACAGCTTGGTCTTAGACTCATTGAAGTTGACAAGCCACTTCTTGCCCCAATTCACCACAGAGTGTAGATCCTGTTCAAGGTCAGAAGCGAGGTTATGTCTATCCGCTGCGACAGGTTTCTTACTGGTGCGGGAGTATATTGTGGTGTCATCTGCGTAGATGCCTGCATGGCCCTTGATCTCATCTGGGAGGTCGTTGATGAAAATAAGGAAGAGCGTCGGGCCCAGGATAGAGCCCTGTAGGAAAGCAGCATTCGTGCTGTAGGATGAGGATGTTTACTCGTGCAAACAGATTGGCAACTGGGTCCCACCCATTCACAGTTAGGTTAGTCAAATGCAGACGACAATTCTACTTCTGCAGCTTCTTCTCTCGCACTTCCCGCCTGTGGAACTCGCTCCCATATTCTTGCTTTCCTGATGGCTACAACCTCCAAGAATTTAAATGCAATGTCAATACTCATCTACTAACCACTGGACTCTAGCTCTCTCCCCACCCCGTATAACCTTCCCTTTCCCTCCACCTATGTAACTGTTATCACACCTGCATTCTCGTCTTTCTATTGCTTTTTTCTAACTGGTCTATACTCCTCACTCTCTTCTAATTAACCTTTTTACAGTTATGTAGCCCCCCGCACATCAGTGGCATTTCCGCCTTGCTCGGGGTGAAATGATTAAAAAAAATGTAGTTTGTTCTGTTTTAATGTTGCTTTTTTCTTTCTATATTTTCATATTTTTTTCATTTCAAAGTTAAAATTCCTTTTGTTTTCTTTTTTAGCTTTTAGCTTTCTTTCTTTTGCGCTAATATTTTCTTGTTTTGATTGTACTTCTTTTCGGCTTTTTTATTATATTTCTTGTTTATGTTTATCTTCAACTTTGCTTTCGTTTCGTTACATTTTTTCTTTTGTCCGTTCTCCTGTCTCTTTTATCTGATATTTTTCTTACCACTCATTAATAATGACTTTCTTTCTGTTTACATTTAACTTTTTACTTTTTACTTTTATTTCCTGTACAGACTTTTCTTTTTAATGTTTCCATTCCTTTTCATTTTCTATACTTTATACAAACTTTGAATTTCATTCATCCTTTATTGACTTATTTAAATTTTTCTTTCTTTCTTTTGACTGTTTATTTTTTTCTGTATAGACATATGCTTTCTTCCTCTACTCTTTCACTACAATTATTCATTCATCTTTTTTTCTTTTCTTTAACTAGTTTACCTTCTATTCCATGATTAACTATTATTTTCTTTTTGACTTGAGCTTTCTTTTCTATATGCATTTTAGACTCATGATGTCATTAATTCGTTCTTTCTTCATCTAGTTTTCTGTATCTGTGTTTCTTCATCAACCTCTCTTTTCCTTATTCTATTCTTTTACTTACTTTTGCTACCCGCTCTCTTTCTGTCTATGTCTTTTCCACCCATGCAACTCGCCAAATCCAATCAATTTCTCTGGCTACTGAAGCTGTTCTCTCAAACCAATCCCTGTGAATTTTCTTTACATCATACTTCGACTTGTGCATTTCGCTTCGCTTATTTTCCACTCTTTCTATCATCACTATAGCATCATTTCCACATTTTCAATAACAGCAGCCGAGACGTCTCTCACTTCACTCCCCAAAAATGCCGGAGCGGTCCGATTTATCTGCGCTAAAGGGGGAAATCACTCTACCATGGACAAATCATACGCACGATAAGGCGAAAGCAAGACTCTGACCCCGATTCACGCTGCATTGGATATTGCGAGCCGCTTCTTTCACATGGATGAATTGAAGCTCTCTTAATGGTTGTCGAGCCTGGCAAGAATAAAACTTTACGTCTATCTAATCAGCAAACACATCGAAGCTTTCTACTATCGGAAAAATATTCTTTCCTCGCATTCCTGTTTCATTTTCGAATAACCAAACTTTTGGGCGGCAGCTCGGACTGAACGGCATTTCTTTCACGAGAGAAACCCCGTAGATTGGAACTCAAGGAAGCAAAAGAGTAATCAAGACAATGCTAAGAAGATACATTTTGCGAATATTGTTGTAGGATTGCTGTTGATATTCACAACGATCTCCAAAACACTCTACTGGATTCTGCAAATGAGCATTAAAATCAATTTTATTGTCACGAATAAGGCATATTTTTACAGTTGATGTTGTGTTAAAATACGTTAAAAACTGTTGGTTAGTTAAGAAGAGTTTGCACTGACTGTATATCTTGTTGGGTGTAACTTAAAAAATTTTTTTTTAATCATTTCACCCCGAGCAAGGCGGAAACGCCACTGATGTGCAGGGGTTACATAAATGTAAAAAGATTAATTAGAAAAGAGTGAGGAGTACAAACTAGTTAGAAAGGTACAATAGAAAGCTGAGAAAGCAGGTGCGATGACAGATACATAGGTGGAGAGAAAGGGAAGGTTATGCAGAGGAGGGGAGAGAGCTAGAGGCCAGTGGTTAGTAGATGAATATTGACTTTGCATTTAAATTTCTGGAGGTTGTAGCCGTCAGGAAAGCAAGAATACGGGAGTGAGTTCCACAGGCGGGAAGTGCGAGAGAGGAAGCTGAAATGTTATTGACAGTGTTGATATATGCTCCATATTCTGTTAGTGATATCTATTTAAATGATGAGAGGGTAAGACACGCCATCATTGAATGATTTAAGCCGGATCAATTAAATTATAAAAAAAGAAAGAGACAAAATAAGGCACAAAGAACTATGCTAATGTTGAATGTTCGAAAATGTAAAGAGGTGGAATCAGTAAATATCAAAGGACGTAAAAGAAAATCAAAGAATGCATTGATTCTGAAATACTGACATCCCGTTGGACCATGTCTTATAAATGCGAAGGTTTGGTTTAATACTCGTAAACAAATAAAATAAGACATACTTTTTCGTAGATGTGCAGTGTAGCAGAGACCAAACTCTTTTTTTTATATTAAAAAAAAGTATCAGGAACTTAATCGAGAGTAAAATAAAATTAAAAATTTAAGAGGAGATCCTTACGTAATAATTTGGACCTCAGATATATCATTCTAAAAAAAAAGAAGGAAACATAAAAATTGAAATAAAAATAGTGATGATGTCTACAGAGGATGTTAGCTCTCCACTATTTTCTGTTTTTGCAGCTCTTAGTGTTGTTTGTCTTTTTAGTACATATTCTAAACCATGTTCTGTCGACTATTTACACAACCTCGTCAGGTAGGGTGTACGCGCTGTTTTTCTCTGACGCTATTGTCATGAATATGTCTTGTAAGTGTCATTTTTCCAGACCGTCTTTCCTTATTAATCAAAACTATTGCTCATATGTTCAGTCCAGTGGATTCTCTGGATCTTTCTGTCAGAACCATATTTCTGTCAGCTCAAATGTGTTCTTCATCTATGGGAATATGCTCCAATATTTACTGCCATATAGGTGAAATAATACTATGTAGCAACTCAGGACTCTACATAGGCAAAACATTGATCTGAAGACGGGAGCTATATTCCTAATTTTCCTTATCAAACCTAGACATTCATATGCATATTAAGCATAGCATCCAACCAAATCAGGGATATTTAAACTATCATTTTTATACAACCTTTCTCTTAAATCGATAGTTTGGCCATTATATTTCAATCTTATTCCGGTAACTGCGTGTTTAAAATTCTAATTGTCCAGTTTTAGTGACAACTTGTTCTCTTATTTCCCTTACAAAACCTAAAGTAAATTCTACTCTCACTACATCAAAAAAGAAAATTCTTTAAATTTAAAATGACAATACTTAGACCGACTCTAAAGATATAGGATGCAAAATTAGAATGGAAGATTTTGACCAAAAAAAAAAACAAAAAACAAACACTTCACATGATATCTTGGACTACAGCAACAGCAAAAAATTAATAGCTGTTTCAAAGAAAAGAGAAAACAAAGATATAATCAACATGCTAACTCTGCACATAATCAAAAGAATACAAAGAAAAACATTAGACAAAAACTGTCATAAATACGAAAAAAACAAAACGATAACAGCAGACATGTCTATTTTAGTAGCTTGAAAATAAATGTATTTTATAAAATATTTTTTAAATGTCAATTGTATAATACTAACTGTTTACTAAATGAATGTTCAATGTTTTCTGTATAGAAACTGCTAATTTTGCCATTTAGTTATTGATATAATATCTGTTGCAGCGGTAATATAAAACAATGGAAGACTCTCAGGATAATTTGAAAATTACTGCAGAATTTAGTCACTTCAGACTTTGCAATGCCTGGATCTTTCAAGACTATTGAGAAAGTGTCTGAATGTTTGAGGGCACTACCTTTGAGCAGTGTAAAGAAAAACCGCCAGCCACTAGAAAATATTGACCCGCGAAATCTAACCATGCACAAATGACGCAATTTTCATTACAATTTAATCAAATTCTCAGTACTTGACTTTTTTATCTAAATATTATGTTTTCAGATTTTAGTAATTTTACCTCACAGTACATATTTTGAAGTACCTGCATGCAAAATATTTCAAATAAATATTTAACATTTAATATTTTTTTGATATTTTCAAAATCAGGTATGATATAACCATGGTTAGTAGTGGTGTAACTTTAATTGATGTTAGTGTTCCAGATTTAAACAAATATAATAACTACATACCGTAAAGAGTCTAATTCAATTTAAATATACTTAGAAGTTATTGGTTAAAATTAAAATTGAGCAGGTTAAATTAATCAATAATTTAGTATCATTTGAACCAGAAAGAATTAATTTACATCTGTCAGACATAAAATTTCTTAAGCCAAAATTCTTTAACAGAATTCACACAGCACTGACGAATCTGCTATATTATAACAAAGAAAAATGGTTTAGCTGTCGTGTCTACGATTTATTTCTTCTAAAATATATTTAAAACCATATCTCATAACTGATGTTTACAATCTACATTGTTTCTCAAATCTATTCAGCCTCTTCTAAACTTTTGTTGAGCCACTAATAAACGGCACATAAATATGTTTAACTTTTCACCAACGATTATATATCCAACTTTCTAAGTTACCGACCCTAACAAAGCTCACAAAAAACATAAAATGTGCAAAATATCTAAACTTATTTATACATGGAACTTTGTCTATCTCTATGTGTATGTGTCTTACCTATAGACTCCGAAACGGCTGGACCGATTTTCTTGAAAATTTACACAGTTGTACTATAAGCGTCTGCGAGTGTTCTTAGCTAGGTTTTGTATCGAGTTACCCCCGATAAATATCGAAAATCGATAAAAATCGGGTTATAAAGGGAGTGGTATAGTGTAGCAGGTTAACGGAATTTGGCCTTGTGGTAGATAGCCCACTATAATTTATAAAATGATTAATAAAATCAAGAAAAGCCATTTGAGTAGAAAATAACATTTATATATACACATATTAATTAATGTTTTTACAAATAAAGTAAGACTTGAATATAGGTCCAACGGAGGTTAAAATGTTTTTGATAAACAATAATGCTGAAAAAGATAATTCGTGCTTAGGAATGTGGGGAGCGGAAGTATATGAGGAATGTCTTTGAAATAGTCGCTCCTTAGGTCAGTAAGTACTTTTGAGACATGGGAGAAGGAAAGAGGCAACCGTAGTAACCGCTCGACTTAAGTCAAGGGGATATTAATTACACTCTTCTCCTTGGTATCTTCCTGGTCTTTCTGCTGAGTGCTTTTAGTCTCGACTTTTTATATCTGCCTTTTGGATCAAAACAGCTCATTTTGGGGTTTCACACTTGTATTTGATTCCTGGGCTTCCCATTGGCTGATAAATAAAATTCGCGTAGACTCGCGAAATGGAAATTTGATATTTGATTAATTTTTATTTTTCAACCGGAACATCTGCGCGAATCTACCTTTTTTGTTCATTTGCTTTCTGGTCGTTATAGAGCAAACATCCAGTCCCTCTCTTTTGCACGGTCGGTATCACCACACATTCACATACGCTAAAAATCCTATCAATGCTATATCTCGGATTTTGAGCAATTTTCGAACCTGCTTGCCGAAACACATGTCATCAATAAAACTACTGAGAGAGAGAAAGGGAGACAGACAGACAGACAGAGATAAATTGCCGACAGACTGTTTTATGTGTGAAAGTAATCTTCAGGCTATGAAGAGTGTGTCATAGGATGAAACAGACTGTCAGTATTCGATATTTAGGATTTCCAGTTTAAATGTAGATTTATGGTATTTCATTTTTTAAAACTGTTTTAGTTGACCCCAATGCACTTATACGTATGCATGCTCTATACTGGATATTGATAATTTTACCAATAAATATAACATAACTTAACTTAAATTTCTTTATCTTACAAAAATACCTTTATCTACATCGTTATATACGATAATACAGATTTTTAATTTATGTTATATTTGTTGGTAACATTCTCAACATCCATTAACGAGTGTGTATAAATATAATTGTAGACATAGAAAAAATAGATATTATATTTTTCAGATATATATCAGTAAAAGATTTCACCCATCAATAACTGAAAAAGACTTAATGTAAGGGTTAAATTTCGCTAAATGGTATATCAGCTATACCATTCATCTGATCTACTATCTGATCATATTAATATATTCTACATTGCCGAAAATTCATTCTCTTCCGCAGTGAAGACACATGGATTAAAAAATAAAAAAGTGATACTTGATGTACCACAAGTTTCATTTCACGGAGCCTAAGTTTCAGAATAGATAGGGATACAATCCTAAGATAAATTAATTTTGGTTGGTTTGGTTGTTTTGTTTTTATGGTATATCAACCTCGGCGGGTCATGCCAACTAAATTTATTTTTATTTATTTATTTATTTATTTATTTATTAATTACTGGTAGAGGATGTGCGTTGTGGTGCAATGGATATCGGTTAGGAACGAGAAATCGGGGAGCCGAGTTCGAATTCCAGTTGAATTCATTGCATTCACCTACGTGCAAATGCACTTGGAAAAGGTATTAGTCCGTCTCTTCCTTTCAGTTATGGGTTAAATAACAGGACAGATTGGATTCCATAGCCTTGGCTGGCAACCAGTCTACCCCAGAAAGCAATGGCAACCTACTGCGGGATAATCTTCTGCCCAGTCAGTCATGACTCTTTCGAGACATGATCGGCCAAAGCGTGTATCACGTATGGCACCTTAAACTGACTGAATACCTTTTTCTTTCAACGATTTATTGTTGTTTTTATATAAGTTTTGTGTCTAGTAATACTTTTTCTTTTCGAGTATCAAGATTCATTGGGATTTGTTTTTTTAAGGGCCGTGTCCCCAAGTCCTACCCTGTTATTTAACCCATAACTGGAGGGAAAGGACGGATTAATACCTTTCCCAAGTGTACCAGTGCTTAAGTGAATGCAGGGTATTCAACTGAAATTTGAACTCGGCTCGCCGATTTCTCGTTCCTAACCGATATCCACTGCACCACAACGCACATCCTCTACAAGTAAGTAAGTAAGTAAGTAAGTAAGTAAGTAAGTAAGTAAGTAATAAATAAATAAATAAATAAATAAATAAATAAATAAATAAATAAAATAAAAAACAAAAAAAAATAAATAAATAAATTTAGTTGGCATGACCAACTAAATCTTTCCGAGCCGATATCCACTGCACCACAACGCACATATGTCACTATACTTTTACAGCACCTGATATTCCCAAGCGGTCACCCATCTAAGTACTGACAAGGCTCAACTTCGGTGATCGAGCGAGAACCGGTGTATTCAACGTGATATGGCCGTAAGCCGCGTAAATTAATGAATCATCTAAATAGACAATCATGGATTATACAGAGACGACGGATTAATGATAGCACCGGACTACAAAGGAGAGAATGATAGAATAAAAAATGTTTTTTTAAACTCCACAATGATTTAGATTTTGAAATAGTATTTGAATAAAAAAAGAATGTGTCCAATATTTAGATGTAGCATTTAATTTACAAACAGGCAGTCTCTCTATATATATGAAAACAAATCAATCTTTAACGTACGTAAACACAAGATCTAACTATCCACCAAGAATAATCAAGTACATCAATTAAGGAATAAAACAGAGGCTATCAAAATATTTTTCAAAGAAAGCTTTTTATATTGTAAAGAAAAAATATTTTGAAAATGTCTTAACGGAATCTGTCTATACGGACAATTTGGAATACGAATGTCAGTCAAACAAACAAACGAAAAATAGTAATAGAAAATGAAACATTATTTGTTGCAACCCACAGTTTAACCTAGAAATAAAAGCCAAAAGAGGACAAATATTTTTTTAGATAAATCAATAAGCACTTCCCAAAATAATTAGATTGAACCAAATTTTCAATAAGAATTTAATCAAATTAGTTTATAATTGTACTACTAATTCAAAACTAAAAAAGCCAGAAACCTAGATAACAACATACAAAATTAACAAGCAATGTAACTGTAGGAAAAAATAATTGACAACTTAACGGTCTTTAAAACCAAAACGGGTTATTTACAAAGGAGATGTACATAATATAGATGGACAAATATTTTGGGTCAACTAAAGACAATTTTTTAAAATCAAAATGTCATAAATCTACATTTAAACTGGAAAACCTAAAAAATATTTTTACCAAATTGGCTAGCCACGTCTGGAAATAAAAATTGGGAAATACCTTGATATATTTTGAAACTTAGTGAAAATAGCCAAACATTATGACGGTTGCAGAGTGTGCGAGGAGAAAATGTTAGCTATTATGCTTTTCCCAGAACGAAAACAATTGCTAAATGAAAGATTCGATCTAATGTCCAGATACAAGGAACATATAACCATGAAAAAATGTTGTTGGATCCTTGATTAATACCTCTTTATTTTTTAAATGTTTTGATTGTTTGAAAATCCAAGTCGCGCTCAAGTAGAAAAACCTATTCGTGCTTTTAAAAAGGAAAACAAATCTTTTACATCTTTTTATTGAATTTTATAATTTTTAGTAAATAACGGGGCTTCTATGAAACCTTTTCAGAAATATTTTCAGTGTTATGGTTTGGCTGACCTTTCCTCTTTGGCATCTAGAATTTAATAATTTAAGAATAGTAAGAGATTGATGGTAATGTCTCATTAATTTAGAGTTTAAATGGTAAGATATAAATTAAGTTCTATGTTAATAGTTTCTTTTCTCTCACTTCTCGCTTGTATAATTTTTTCCTACTTTCCAATCAACTTTGTTTTTCAATTTTTAAATCTAATGTTAATCGTTATCGTTTTATTCTTAAGTCGTGCTGTTTTATTCTTCGTTCACATTACTATTGTTTGTTTTTTTAAGATATTATTTCAGTGTCAGTAACCCTTTGATTCTTTGGAGAAAATTTGCATTAATTAGGGTGAAATTATTTTAAAAAAATTGTTTTTTATAACTGGGTTAAACGCTTCAATGTCTATATATTTGTGTTGTTTTAGTTCGACAAAATTTGAATGTTTTTAATTTTATCACTCGTTAAAAAATGGCGGATGCTTAAATGCAAGCTATATATGAACGCAAAGAAATCCAGGAATACATCTACTTCGGTTAGGTAATAAAATTAAAAACCGAGCAATAAAAGGAAATAAGAAGACGTATAACGCTTGGTTGGAAAGCATTTAATAAAAATAGAGACATAAAAAACAACTTAAACATAATGTTTTAAACGTAAAGAGTACAAAGTAGATATATTATTAGCCAAGACTTTCAAGGGTGAATCATAAAAAACTAAAATGCCTCTTTAAAACAAACAGATATTTGCGCAATGAAAGAAGTAAACACGAGATAAATCTTTCAAACTTTAAGTGGGGCAAATATATGTGAGAGGACACAAGATAAAAGATATCGTCGAAGATGTTAAGCGACCAAAATCAATGAAGAGAGCTGGTGCGCTGAGTGGACAGAAGAATAAACAATGTATGGAATACGTTTGGTTAAAAGGTTTTCCAGTATATAACAGAGATGGTACGAGTAGAAAGAGAATAGATTGGGGAATTCAGCTGCTATGACATCGAAGTGAACTGTAAAGCGAGGGTATTGGTGAAAGAGTTGTTAAGTGATGTTCAGTATCTGCAGATACTGTGTTTGGTGATGAAGACTAAAATAATTTATTGCATTCCCTACTGACATTCCAAAACCAATTCAGAGCTTTTAACCTACGTATAAAACAGTCGCAAATAATCTCACTTATATATATATATATATATATATATATATATATATATATATATACTCTCACACCCTGATTGAGCACTATGAAGAATGGTACACTTTGAAAAACAGTAGCTTCTCTGGCATCTACGCATCGTTTATTCAGCAATGAATTAGAACACTCTCAGCTATTGTGCGTGTATAATGATAATGTATACGCTAAAAATATGCCTCCTTCTAAGGAGCGCCCATAGCTCAAAGGTAGAATCGCTGACTGATGCCAATTCCGTCAGGGTTCAATCCTGGGTTAAAAGCAATCGGATGTCTAACTGTACTGATGAGCTGTGATACAGCAAAACAAATCTGTCTGCGGATTTACTATATATATTGTTAAATAAACAGACAATGATCGTCTATTATATTTAACCGTGAGTCGTTCTAAGCATTGTATTTTGCCTTTACTTTCAAGTGAAAATAAAGACAAATATATTCCAACATTTGATAAATTTTATAAAGCTCTTTCTAAGCTTTCGGCTCGCATGAGTCAACTTCAGAGAGGTTACAGAGAAGTTAATAGAAACTCATCCCCTATCAAAGATGGTATTATCTTGTGTTGACAGAAAACATTGCTATGCGACAATAGCAGATATCGAATAGAAGACGCATGTTGTAAATTTGTAATGCGGTTCTGTGACGTCACACCGCGTGAGAGGCCGAAATGTTAACAGCAACATATATATAAATGTAATTTAATTTGTTGTGATGAGATTGAAATCTGATTTTTATTGAGTATTGTTTGCTTTGATTTAATGTAGATGGCCTCCAATATCTAAAGGTTCTTTTTACTGTGTGTGTATGTGAGTATTATTGGATTATCGATAAAAACTGTCTAATCTTACATACATGGCTATGTTTTTCAAATAAATTATTGAATTGAACTATAACCAGAAAGGTGTCAGGTAAATGTATGGGAGAGCGTGGTTGTAGTAAGACCAATATATATAGTGGGTTTACAAATTTACGAAATGTGTCTGCTATTCGGTGGTTGTTGTCAACACAAGATAATATCATCTTTGATGTTGGATGTCTTTATGTTAACGTCCCTGTAACTTCCCTTTAGATGGCATATGATGGGCAAAAGCTTAGAACCATAAAAAAGCATCCAAATGTTAGACAATATTTGTATTTATTTTCACCTGAAATTCAAGCCAAAATAGTATGTTTAGAACGGCCGTGGGTGAAATCAATGAAAGACAAGGGTGGTTGACAGATAAATCCGGCCGTGGATGATGTCTGGAAGTGCAAGTACGAAAAAGACACAAGCTACAACCGGATTGAAAAGAATATATCGCTGGGTGTGATTTACAGATACATCCAGCCGTAGATGACGTCAACAAAGAGAGAACCTGAAAAGCACAAATGCGTGGGAATTTTAGCTCTATAAAAAATCTAAATATTTTGACTGAAGAATCACAGACAGGTGAACGATTCCCGACGCCTCCCGTTTGTGTGCATGATTTCTTTCCGGCTGCCGTCCTAATTAATTTAATTTTAATTTAATCTAAATTTAAAATTTCTCTTTCTCAGCCGTTTCCATTGACTCTTTACTCTCTATATTTTCTTACTTATTTTCGACTTCACTTTCTTTTCTTTTGCTCTTTCTTTTCTTTTTTTTTTTGATTTCACATCTTATTTTCTGATTTTTCTTCCCACTTTCTTTCCCGCTTTTTAAATTTCCTTTTACCTCGTACGAAACAAAAATCAAAAAGTGTTGTTCTTATTTTTTAAAATAAAACGTTTCTCACCATCGTTATTAAATACATGATGATTTATTGTTCTTTCAATGTCGAAACAAAATGTATAATAATGCAGAAAATTCAAGTTTGCAAATGTTCTAGCGTAATAATTCATAATAAATATTCAATAAATTTGTGGCTTTACGTATCGACTTCCTTCGAAAAGGAACTCGATATGTAAAACCACAAATTTATTCGCCTGAGGAGATTCAATTTTAGACTCGAAACACGTGCAGTGTCACAAATACCATTATGGACACCTGCTATATCATAACATGTATTCAACAACAACAATAAATATACACTTTATATATATATATATATATATATATATATATATATATATATATGAAAGAAATAGTGATGAGGGAGTTGGTACAATTTAATTCGAATATAATTTTAAATCTGTAAAACTTGTTTTTTCAGGTTAATATCTTTCACTGAATCTGCTTTCGTTAAAAAAACAATATATATTAGATAGCTTTTTTTCTATTCCAGCTAGTAAGATATAATTCACAAATTTCATTGATGTGGGCCATTGTTAGAAGTCTCTGTACTCATCTTGTAAAATCATATTGTACTAAAAATTCTTAAGTCATATGATTGATCGTCATCGAATAAGTTCACGTAGACGCCATTTTCCTTACGTTCTTCTTTTATTTCCTTGTGTTGATTGGTTGACTCGGTGCTGCTAGCCTCGAGCTCCTATCAATTTCCTGTCGGGGAAGATCCTGTCAAGTATCTTCATTCATTTTGTTACGACACACCGAGTTGTTTTTCGTCTTTCGTGACGAAATGTCAATAAAGTACGAAATAATGGTTGGGAATAAGACGGACACAAACATTTCGCCTCCTCTGCCATTTTGTGATGTCAGTGATATGGTTCTCCCATTTCCTCTTCTCCTTTTCTTCTCTTAAGATTTATTCATCTAGTTCTTTTTTTTTCTTTTCTTCTTTGATACTTCTCCAACTCTACTTTTGCTAACATTTTCCCTCTTCTTTCTAGTTCTTATAACTAAATTATTCATTTTACATTTCATTTTCATCTACTCCTCTATAATTCTTTTTTCTTCTTTTTAATTGTTTTAAATTTTTGTATTAGTAATAAAAGTAGTAGTAGCATCACTAAGAGTCTGTGTTTTATTATTTGTAGTAGTAGTAGTTATGTTTTCTTTTCTTCTTTCTTTTGCTTGTTCTTATCTTTATAAAATGTTACTCCTATTTTGCTACGGCTTAAAGTGTATTCTTCCATTTCTTCTGCTTCCAAATATTATTCCCCTAGTTCTTAAGTTTTCTCCTCTTTACAGTTTTATTATCGTATTCTATTTACTTTTTCTTTCTTTCTCGAGTGCGATATGGGATAGCCATGTTTAAATTCTACTTGAGGTTGTTATATTCCCTTACAAACAAATAGCCTTGATAATGGATGAGTGTTGTTCTTCAGTGGATATCGGCTCAAATCGAGAGATCGGAGAGCAAAGTTCGAATTCCGGTCGAATTCGTTACATTCTCTTACGTGCAAATACATTTGAGAAATGAATTAATCTGTTGATTTTACTTTCAGCTATGAGTTAAATGGCAGAGCAGATTGGATTCTGTAGTTTTTGTTAGCAACCAGTCTCCACAGAAGGAAATTGCAACCTACTGCGTGAAAATCTTTATTATCGTATTATATTCTCTTTTACTTACTTACACGGGTTTGAAATGGGACAGCCAAGTTTGAATTCTGCTCCAGGTTATTATATTTACTTACGGTCAAATACGGTTGGGACTGGATGAGCGTTGTTGTTGTGCAGTGGATATCGGCTCGAAACGAGAGATCGGATGGACCAGTTCGAAATTCGGTCGAATTCATAGCATTCACTTACGTGCAAATATCTATGGAAAAATATTTGCGCGGAAATGAATGTAACGAAATGATTGCAACTCCCTCTCACTCTTTCATATATATATATATATATATATATATATATATATATATATATATATATATACATGGGAATTAATAAATATATAATGATTCATATATGTATAAAATAAACGACGCTCACTGTCATATTAACTGACCTATTACTTATATATATATATATGTATGTATATATATATATATATATATATATATATATATATATATATATATATATATATATATATATATATATATACTTTCCTAGGTTAGTGGCACGCCTCAGAGTTGATTTTTCTTTAAGCTATGAACAAGATAACAGGACAGATTTGGTTTTATAGTGTTGGTTGGCAACCGGTTTTCCGCAGAAATAGTGGCAAACTACTGCGGGTAAATCTTCAACCCAGTCAGGCGATATCTCTTTCGAGATGATTTGGCACTTAACTGATTGACCCTTTAAAAGCTGTATTAATCTATACACCTAATTATTCTAAATACCATTTCCTCTTCGTAGTATTTTTTTTCTATCAATCCTCATTTATTAGTTGGATTATAGGTCACTTTCCTACGTTCATGTTGCACTCCATATACCCTGTAAAGGGCAAATCTTTTAAGTCTGAAATTTCAACAGTCAATTTCTGATTTGATATATACGTGGTAATTTCTTTCCATTTTCCTGTCGTTGCTCTCATATTCTGTTTATATTTTTCGCTTTATCTTACTGTTCAATCACATTTCATTTAAATAATGCCTCTCCTTCATTGTCAAATATTTACCACTATATAGGAGCACTAACATTTCACTAGAGTTCAGGATTTTCTTTTTTGTAACCAAATTTCCTGTTTCTTAATACTTTGCTTAGATTTTGAAATGCAGTTTTCTCGATCCAAACTTATCGATTTCGATTTCGCGTTTTTCATCCAAAATTTTCTATTCTTACTTATTCTTATATTATTAAATTAATTAATATTATTATTATTATTAATGGATTTACCCAAAGCAAGGCAGCACTACTACTGGTGCGAAGAGTGTACAATGGAGAAACGCTAAAGGAAAGAGGGACAAGAGACAGATGGTTATCGGGGAAAGGATAAAGGAATATGGAAATCAGAGGAATAAATGATATCAATTGACATTGCACTTAGACTTTTGGAGACTGTAAATTGGAAAAGGGTACTCAAAATGGGATTCGCTAAAAGGAAGCGATGGTGAACTCAGCGAACAGCATAGCCCCAAAGGTAATCAGACGCAGAAGAAAAAACGAGTGGATGACCGAAGACATCCGCCACATGATGCAAAGGAGACAAAAAATAACGCCAAGGCACGGAGCAGAGTACAAAAAAATTCACAGGGAGATAAGGAACAAATGCAGACAAACCAAAGAGGAATGGCTCAACAACAAATGCGCAGAAGTAGAGAGACTGAGCAGTAACAACAAAGCAGAGATGCATAAAGAGATAAGAGAAGTGACAGGACAAAAAACCTGCTCCTCAGCAGGATGCATAAAATCCAAGGAAGGAACAATGATATTAGAGAAAGAGAAAATACTCCAGCGATGGGAAGAATATATAAAGGATCTCTTTTGAGACAAGAGAGAACAACCGAGAATACACAAGGAGATGGATGGACCGGAAATACTAAAATCCGAAGGGGAAGCTGCAATGGCCAAAATGAACAGAAACAAAGCACCTGGTCCAGATGGCATAGTGATACAGCTGCTGACAGCCTTAGAAGAATATGGCATAGAAAAGATTACCGACATAATAAACGAAATTTATAGCAGCGGAATAATACCAGAATACCTATGCAAGTCGATATTTATAGCGCTGCCGAAGAAACCTGGTGCAAACGAGTGAGAACTACACAGAACTATCAGCTTTATGAGTCACGTTACAAAACTGATTGTCAGAATCCTGATGAATAGAGCGAGAAGCAGAATCAGGCCAGAGACAGGGCAGGAACAGTGCGGGTTCGTCAAAGACACTGGAACAAGAAACGCCATAATCATGATTAGGATGCTCTCTGAAAGGGCATTACAAATGAAGAAAGATTCATTGACTACGCGAAAGCATTCGACAAAATACGACACAAAGAATTGATGGAGATGCTAGGCAGCCTCGACATTTTCGGGAAAGACATAAGAATAATCAAGAATCTCTACTGGCAGCAAACGGCCTGCATACGGACAGGTAACGACCTCAGTAGATACACAAAGATAGAAAAAGGCTTAAGACAAGGATGTGTCTTTTCACCGGATTTGTTCAACCTATACAGGGAGAATATTTTGAGGAGCCTAGATGACACGCCAGGATTTGTTATTGGAGGCCACAACCTGAACAACATAAGGTATGCGGACGATACAGTGCTGATTACGGACACGGAAAGGAAACTACAAGACCTCATACAGAAAGTAGCAGTGGATAGTGACAAGAAGAGACTACAAATAAACTTTAAGAAAACTGAGTGCATGATCATCAGCAAAAGATACAACCCAAAATGCCAAATACAGGTGGGGGATAACAGAATCAAGCAAGTACGAACATTTACGTACCTAGGAAGTGTTCTAACAGAAGATGGAAAGTGCGACACGGAGATCCGAAGGCGAATTGGTATGGCAAAGGACGCGTTCCAGAAGATGAGAAAAATACTAACACACAGGAAAATCTCAATAGAAACGAAGAAAAGAGTGCTAGACTGCTACGTGATGTCAGTTCTTCAATACGGTAGTGAATGCTGGACAATATCATCGAAAATGAGGACAAAACTGGAGGTGGCAGAAATGTGTTTCTACAGAAGGATGCTACGGATATCGTGGACTGAGCATGCAAGCAACGATGAGGTGTTGGAAAGAATGGCAGCAAAAAGGAAATTGATGCTGAGCATCAGGAAGAGACAACTGAAGTTCCCTGGGACATTCAAAGAGAGCCTGGAAACCTGATACTGACTGGTCAGATAGAAGGAAGGAGAGACAGAGGAAGGCAGCGGATAACATATTTGCAGAGTCTTATCAGGTGGATGACGGAACGGGGTTTGCCAGGAGCAACAGGCTCAAACATACTAAGAGCCACAAGGGATAGGGAGACGTGGAGAACCATGATCGCTTACGTCCTGAAGGGACAGAGCACATAAAAGATGAAGAAGTATCATGAAAGCAAGTGTACCGAGGGTAGTTCTAAAGGCGAAAATTATTATCATTATTATTATTATTATTATTAATGGATTTACCCAAAGCAAGGCAGCACTACTACTGGTGCGCAGAGTGTACAATAGAGAAATGCTAAAAGAAAGAGGGCCAAGAGACAGATGGTTATCGGAGAAAGAATAAAGGAATATGGGAATCAGTGGAATAAATGATAGCAATTGACATTGCACTTAGACTTTTGGAGATTGTAAGTATCATGAAAGCAAGTGTACCGAGTGTACATATACCGAGTGTATATATATATATATATATATATATATATATATATATATATATATATATATATATTAGAACATGTAAAAAAGGCGGAAATTATTATTATTACAAGTTTGAAGTTGATTTAATCACTATTAATTTTTTTCCTAATTTTTTCCTCCGTTTCTAATAATTCTTGTTTCCATTCTATTCTTAAAATCTCTCATTCTATTTTTAAATCACTTTTTTAAGTAAATCATTCCTTTTTATTGGCTTATTTTACCGAATCATTTTTTCATCTTCTTTTCAATTTCTATGTTTTTTCTTTTTTATATAGTTCCTCCTGCTCTTTTATATCTTCAGCTTTTAGCATAGCGCCCTAATTTATTTCGTTTTTCGATCATCACCTTTCCAGCATTATTTTTGTTATCGTCATCTTTGGCCCCGACACATTTTCAATCTGAAGATTGTAAATATTAAAATCTAATTTACCATCTATGAAGATAAAGGCAACAATAAAAGTTCTCATGATTGCCATTTTCTTAAACTATTCATTAAAAAAAAATTCACAATACATTTCTTCCTTTAAAAGAATTGTTCATCCTACCAAACTTGTTTTTTGTCCGAACTTTGTTTGTTTATTAAAAGTATACGGTCCAATTTGATTTTACTACGTCTTTTGGGTGTACGATCGATACAGAATGAAATGGCTTTCTGATCATCGAAAACTGAAAAAAGGAGTTTAATATAATAACTAGTTTATTCCATTCCCAGCAAGAGAGACATACTGATTATAGCCTTCTCAAAATTGCTTTTAACATGAGTTTTACTATATTTATATCCCAACAGTTTCTGAAAAAATGATGCCTTCCTCATGAATGATTTTCACATGAAGGCTAGAAGACTAAATCAGCTGTAAAGTTATTGTTCTGTAACGCTGTTTCATTTTTGTTCTTTTCTTCAACAAACCCCGAATTCTCTATGTCTTCATTCTCATTCACTTTCAGATACTATATACTCATGTACTCTAGTGGCTTCATCGCCTGGCTAGTGTTGAAACAATTAAAAAATATATGCAAAGCAAATAAAATAAGTATTGTGTTTGTTAGGATCATTCTTGTTCTAATATTTATGCGTTTTTGTGATTCTGTGCAACTACCCAAATTCATCTCAACCATTTTTCATCGAAATCAAATATATATATATATATATATATATATATATATATATATATATATATATATGGTAGACTTTGAAACACAGTAGATACTCTGGCATCTACGCATCGTTCATTCAGCAATGAAGTAGAACACTCTCAGCTATTGGGCGCTTATAATGATAATAATAAATTAATAATAATAAATTATTAACAAAGTTCAGAACATTAATTTAAAGTGCTCAATATAAAATAGAGCTATCAATATTATTTATAAATTATAGTTTAGAACATGTACAAATTATCATCTACTCGGTAGTAGATGATAATTTATACATGTTCTAAGCTATACTTTATAATATATATATATATATATATATATATATATATATATATATATATATATATATATAGAACATGTAAAAAGCCACAAGCTACTCCAAAATAGTACATTTTGTTTCGTCATTGAAAGAACAATGTCTCATCAGATATTTAATAATGATGGTAATTTCGTTTTTGGGAGAAAATTAAAACAATACATTTTGTTTTGCTTTTGGAAAACGTTTTTTGCACGAGGTAAGAGGATATCAAATAAAGATGGAAACAAAACAAAATGCAGAAAAGATGGGAAAGCAAAAAGAAAAATCAAAAAATAGAAAAGAAAGAGGAAAGAGAAAACCACAGGAAAAAAAAAGCAAAGAGGAAAACAAGAAATAAAGAACCGAGTGGAAAGAGCCAATTGAAACGGCTCTAAAGTATAATACACAATGTTAATTGCTCCATGTTTATACTGAGCACTGTTTTAAATTAATATTTTGGACGTTGCAATTATTTTCTTCGTTCCTTATCGATTTGGATTGATATATATATATATATGTATGTATGTATGTATGTATATATTCCACTATATTTCAAATATGTTAAGCAGATATATAGTGAAATTGTTCTTAGGTTCCCGCGTTTTCTTTAGGCCTGACTTCATATTTTTCCCTAAGTTATGAATCAAGCAACAGCTTACAGTGCGCTCTCCAGCTGTGGATAGCGGCCAGTTCGAGAAATTAAAAATTCTGAATTCTGAAAATGAAAAATTGCGATTCCAAGATCTTTCCAAAGAAATAATGCTACATCACCGATTATAAGGCTGTCTCACTTTCTTGTGCCTGAGAAAAGACACGCAGGCAAAATCCTTATCTTCTTCCTTCTTTGTGTGCCGTGTCTTTTCAGGACGTAGACAATCATAGACTTCTTCTTGCATACAGCACTTATCGCTATAAATAACTATCCTCTTAGTATCTCTCTCAGACCCCGCTTCGCCACCCACTTCTTCAAAGCCATCATGCATGTCTCACACTGCTAACACATGTTTTTGTTTCCCTCTATCCGTCCTGTGAGTATTAGATTCTCTAATCCTTTTTTCCTTATTACGTGTCTGGGAAACGTCAGCCATCTCTTCCTGATGCGAAGTATAAGTTTCTTTTCGTTTGTATCCTCTCCAAAACCTTCTTGTTTCTCTTCCTCGGTCCATTTTATCCTCAGCACCCTTGTCAAGAACCACATTTATGTTACTTCGAGTCTCTTCTTCATCTTCAAGAAGATCGTCAGGCATTCACAACTACAAAAAAAAATATTCCAATTTTTTTCTACTTTTAATTAAGTAATATAGTATTTTTTCTTATTTTCTAGAATCAGTCATTTAGTTGCCATTCTAGTCAGTTGCCATTTTGGCAATCTCGAAAAAGACATAACTGACTGGACAGAAGATTATCCCGCAGTAGGTTGCCATTTCTTTCTGCGGTAGCCTGATTGCCAGCCAAGCCAATCTGTTCTGTTATTTAACCCATAACTGGAGAGAAGAGACGGATTAATGCCTTTCCCAAAGGTATCTGTGCGTAAGTCAATGCAATGAATTCAACTGGAATTAAAACACTGCTTCCCGATTTGTTGTTCATAGCCAATATCCAATGCACTAAAACGCACATCCGTTTTTCTCGAATACACCTCCCAAAATTTTACTGACTCTTTTTAAAAATATACGTTTTAATAAAGCCATTAATAATGCTCTTATTTAATAAACATTAGTTGTTTCTAATATTGACAATTTTTCTTGTAACCTTGTTAAATACCTGTGAAAAAATGTTATATTATTATTTGCATTTTGTAAATGCGCGCCCCTATACATGAGAGACTCATTTATTTGTAGTTTTTATTTTATAGTGTGTGTGAGTTCAGGCGCATGCGTTATGATATAAATATTCTCATCATTATTTTTATTCCGTCTTTAGGATTCTTTTGCCGCTTCCGTTCAGAACATGTTTCTGCACAGGATTATTTTCCTAACCATCGATGGATCGCCATATTTTTTAAAAAATATGGTTGAATAATTTTCCCAAACTGGTTGCCATACAAAGCTAGACAGCCCATTGTAACCTAACTCAAAGCGATGATAGAAAAAAAAATGGATATTTTTTTTTTTAAAAGCAATATTTTGTTGTGAACGCTGAACACGAGTGAAACTGAACTCGAGACGACGATTTTAGTACAAGCACATAGTTTTCGAATGTATTATCTTTAATTCTGTTTTTGTTTGTATTTATATACAATATCGACGTTTTTATCTTCATATATATGTATATATGGAAACATTGAAACAGTCAGCTTGCGACGTGAGACTGAAAGACACACATCTTTATGCTATTGGTCAGGTCAGCGGGTCCAAGCACTTAACCGATTTTCTGATTCGCACAAGCAAAGGGGAAACATTTCGACTTTGCCTTAATTTATTCTCTCTTGATGTTCCTTGTTCAGTGACGATGGGGTGTGCGCCTCAGTAGACGTTTCGCTTAGCTTTTGATCGTTTTCACTTCACGCCGGTGACATGCCGCGTGGTTCCAATCAACTTAATTCGTATTAAGTGACGCAAATCCTGACTGGAACGTCTTTTTGAAAGTAATTCGTTATGCTGTGTAAAATAATTCGAATTTTTACTTGTAACTTTTTATTCATTAATTCTGACTTTAGCAGTTTCTCCAACCGGAATTTTATATCCCCATTTTCCATCCTTGACGTTATCCTTTTTTTTTTTTACAAAGTTTTTATTACGTTATTTCATTGACAATATTCATTGACAATATTCATTGACAATATTCTCTCTTTTTTCTCTATTTACATTCATTATTTCTTTGTTCGTTTATTTATTTCTTCTTTCTTTCTTTAATTATGCTTTCTTCTTTATTATTATTTTTACTCTCAATTTCATTCTAACTTCAGTTTACTGGTGCCTCCTCAACAGGTGTTTACTCGTGCAACCAGACTGCCAACTGGGTCCCACCCATTCACAGTCAGGTTAGCCAAATGCAGACGAAAATTCTACTCCTCCAGCTTCTTCTCTCGCACTTCCCGCCTGTGGAACTCGCTCCCGTATTTTTGCTTTCCTGACGGCTACAACCTCCAGAAATTTAAATGCTAAGTCAATACACATCTACTAACCACTGGACTCTAGCACTCTCCCCACCCCCGTATAACCTTCCCTTTCTCTCCACCTATGTATCTGTCATCGCACCTACCTTCTCTGGTTTCTATTGCTCCTTTCTAACTAGTTTGTACTCCTCACTCTTTTCTAATTAATCTTTTTACAGTTATGTAGCCCCCCGCCGCTCATCAGTGGCATTTCTACCTTGCTCAGAGTGAAATGATTAAAAAAAAAGTTTATTAATTCTTTTACAATGTTTTTTTTCTTCAATTTCTATTTTGTCCTTAAAATATATTTTTCTGTTTTTATTTTTAATATTCCATCTTTTTTTAATATTATTTTCTTTTTAGTCCCCTATTTTCTTGATTCCTTTATCCATCTGTTCTTTCTCTTCGCTAAATCTTATTTTACTGATTTTAACGAGTGGTGGATTATTTCAACCATTTTGTTCTTTTCTTCACCCATTCATTTTCGTTTCATTATTTTACATTCATTTTTTTATTTATGCTTTCCCGCCTGTTTTACTTATAGTTTTTAATTCATTTTCAGATTTAATTTTAGTTTAATGTGCATGTGTCAAATAAATCTTTCGTTCTTGCTATGCGTTTTTCATGCTTTTTTTCAAGCTTCATTCATTCTCGTCGTTATTCATTTTGTGTTTCTATTTTTCTCTCTCTATTTTCACTTTCTTCTTATTTTTGTCTCGTTTTCATTTTCGCTTTCATTTTTCCTTTATCTTTCATCTTGGTTTTTCACATTTTTTCGATGACTTTTTGTTCTACCTCCACTTCTTGCTTTCCACAATCTAATCATTCTTTCTACAATCTTATCATTCTTTCTTCGATTATGTTTATTTGTTTTCTACCCTGTTCCTACCACTCCTTATCATTACTTGCTTTTCTTTTTTGTCTTGTTTGTTTGTTTGTTTTTTTGTTCTATTTTTTTACCTTACATTATTATTCTTTGTTGATTGTTATGTCTGGTATATCTAGCAGTTTCAGTCATCGGTAGCTGTTACACCGATACGTGTGATGCAATAGGCGATTATCTAAGCGTAGCTTAGATATGGCAAAAGGCCGAAGGTATGAGGTACCCATTGAGGATAGAAATCACTACCCAGTTGTAATAGTTTCTGGCACGACAAGCTTGCTAACCATTACACCACACTGAGGTGCCCAACACATGACGTAATAGAATATTTATTCTTAAAAATACAATAAATGTGTCATATGACCGAAAAGAGGGTAGGTAGAGGGTGATATTCGTTAACCATGCTATACTTGGCTAATCACATTCACTCTTAACAATTTCTCCAGTTACAACAAAAACTCATGTGTCAACCTTATAATCCTACACATACCATAATACCACATATCCACAGTGGAATATAAATAAAAAGGGTTAAAACCCATGAGATAAAAACTTATTTAAAAGTATTTTTTTAATAAAATATATATAAAAATATAAAGATTTGAAAATGTGAACAGGTGACGTAATAGAGTGCCAACAGTTATCGGCTAAACACTTAAATACAACTCACTAATTTGCATAGCAAACCACAGAAGTCATCGATTTTTTTTTTTTGTTAGCACTTTCTTTCTATTGGTTTTTATTTGTTCATTTCAGTTTCGAAATTTGTAATTTATTTTTTAATCTTTCATAATAATTTTTATTTGCATTCATTCTTTGCAAAAATATTTTCGTCTCTTTAGTTCTCGTTCTTCGTCTTTTTTACTAATTGTGCTCGGTTTTCCTTTTTATTTTGTCATTTTTCTTTATTTTTTACTCTTTATAATTTTGTCAAGCCATTCTTCATAATTCTCTAATTAATTATTTTTCTTTAAGTCTTCTTCATTATTTTATTCATCATTACTGTTTTCACTACTTCAGTTTTATTTGCAGTTTTTTTTTCATTTATTCATGTACTACTTTTCCATGCCAAAAATTATCTAATAACAAACAAGTCATTGTGTGAGCCAATGTAGTGATGACACTGTATCGATAGACGGTGCATTTTCAAAACTGAAGTCAATGACACAGAACGAACAGTTCCCCCGATAGTACTAATGGTCAAGTATCCTAGATTAAATTAAGACTTCAAGTTTGACTAAAAAAGGGATAGGCACCGTAAGCTTCGCTAGTTAAAGACAGGCTACGTATTCAAGAACACCCGGATTTCAAACCAGATGTGTCGAATGAACTGGTAAGATGCTGAGGTGCGCCCCGAAACTACGTCGAAACTGAGTGATGAATATTAAAAATGTTATGTTTTACGTTCGTATTACTTGATGGCTTTAGCATGAAATGCGTTAAAGAAATATGTAAGTATTTCCCCATTGCTACATAATTATGTAATTAAATAAAATAGATAAAAATCTGATAATAATTACTTAGCGGAGTGTGGATAAAGAATCTTTTTCATTTTAATCCTCTATATTTCGTTGTTTTGTATTCTTTCTTCCTTGCATTTTCTTCATTCATTCCTTTTCACTTTTTTCTTTCTTTTATTTATCTCTTCTTATTCAAATTGTTTTCTACATCATCTTTATATTTACATCGTATCTTATCCATTATTACGATTCTATTCTAGTCTCCTTTTTTCTTGCATTGTATTGTTCCTGTCATCTTCTCGAGGGCGGCTAATTTACGGAACAGACTCACGAGAAGATGTTTCAACGATCAAGGCAATATTACGCTCTTCAAATCATACTCTTATACATCCTACATATCCTCATAGTTTGCGTCATCTTCTTCTAGATGCGTCAATAAAACAATCTCGTTGAATAAATTGACTCGATTTTTGAATTATGTGAATGATTTTTTCTCCTCTTATATTTCGCTAAACGTTTTTATATCATTTTCTCTTTATTCTATCTGCGTTGTCTTTCTTTTTTCGTCTGCTTTCTTTTTCACTTTTTTCTTTCATGGTTTGTCATTATTTATTCTCATTTGCTTTACAGCCTTTCTTTCTCTTTGTTTGCCAACCTTTCCCGACCTTTGTCTTCCAACATTTCTTTTCCTATGTTTCTAACTCTTCCATTAACTAAGTTAAAACTTAGTTAACTCATCATTCTGACATTTTTTTTTTCGTAACAGATAGACTTAACTATCGCCCGGTTAACACTCCACCCATGACTATCGAACAGGTGAAGTGGCTCATCCCTTGTCCCTGTTTAGGATGTTGTTTCCGGCTGTCTCTTCTCCATTCTTTTCACTCTTTTTTCCCCTCTTCAATTGGAGTAGATAGACTTAACTATCGCCCGGTTAACACTCCACCCATGACTATCGAACAGGTGAAGTGGCTCATCTCTTGTCCCTGTTTAGGATGTTGTTTCCGGCTGTCTCTTCTCCATTCTTTTCACTCTTTTTTCCCCTCTTCAATTGGAGTAGATAGACTTAACTATCGCCCGGTTAACACTCCACCCATGACTATCGAACAGGTGAAGTGGCTCATCTCTTGTCCCTGTTTAGGATGTTGTTTCCGGCTGTCTCTTCTCCATACTTTTCACTCTTTTTTCCCCTCTTCAATTGGAGTAGATAGACTTAACTATCGCCCGGTTAACACTCCACCCATGACTATCGAACAGGTGAAGTGGCTCATCCCTTGTCCCTGTTTAGGATGTTGTTTCCGGCTGTCTCTTCTCCATTCTTTTCACTCTTTTTTCCCCTCTTCAATTGGAGTAGATAGACTTAACTATCGCCCGGTTAACACTCCACCCATGACTATCGAACAGGTGAAGTGGCTCATCCCTTGTCCCTGTTTAGGATGTTGTTTCCGGCTGTCTCTTCTCCATTCTTTTCACTCTTTTTTCCCCTCTTCAATTGGAGTAGATAGACTTAACTATCGCCCGGTTAACACTCCACCCATGACTATCGAACAGGTGAAGTGGCTCATCCCTTGTCCCTGTTTAGGATGTTGTTTCCGGCTGTCTCTTCTCCATTCTTTTCACTCTTTTTCCCCTCTTCAATTGGAGTAGATAGACTAAACTATCGCCCGGTTCACACTCCACCCAATTCTATTGAACAGGTGTAGAGGCTCATCCTTTGTTAACTGTTTAGGATGTGGTTCCCGGCTTTCTCTTTTCCAATCTTTTCATTATTACGTTGCCCCCTGCGCTTCAGTGGCATTACCGCCTTGCTTGCTTGGGGTGATATGATTAAAAAAAATGTCTTGTTTGCCATTCTTCCATCCTACACTGCTTTTTATCATTTCCTCCATTTTGTTCTCATATTTCCCCGTTGATTTCTATTATTCCCTCCCCTTCGCTTTCTATTCCTATCTCTCTTTTGCTTTCTATTATTTTCTCCCCTTATTTTCTCCCCTTATTTTATCCACTTCGCTTATTGTTCCATCCTCCTCTGTGCATTCTATCCCCTCCTCTCCTCGCTTTCTATTCCTTCCTCCCCTTTGATTTCTGTTCCATCCTCCTCTTTGCTTTCTATTATTTCCTATTCTTTGCCTTCTATTCATTCTTCTCATGTGTTTTATATTATTTCCCTGTCCTGGGCATGATGGTAAACTGCAACGGCAGCAAGTCCTCTGATTTGGAGGTTGTGCGGAGCATGGAACCATCTTTTAATTGCTGTTGTTCTCAGGTCCATCCTGACCCGGAGTGGTAATACCTGTTAGGGTCCCAGCGATGGGTGAATAGTTAACCCCCAAACTGGGGTCAAAACATTATGAAAATATAAAAATACACATTTATAGAAATACGTACAGAAAAAATAGACTTTTATAAAAAATATTTTTAAAGGAAAACTATTACCAACAAAACATTTTTGAAGAAAAAATTATTACCCTAACACATTAAAAAAAAGAAAATTCTCAGCAAAACATTTTTGAATACAAAATGAGAAGACATTTTCAGTTTTCTAAAATAAAAAAGAATAAAAACAAAAAATTTCATTAAAATCTAACTAAATGAACCTTCTCACTATAACTGAACATAAATAAAATATACATTAAAAGGCCAAGTTTTTGGCATTAAATAAACCACAGAGGTTGATATGCCGTTAAACAAAACTCACACACACATATTATTTCCGGCTCTTCAATTTCTCACATTTCCTTTCTATTATTTTATCTCCTTCGCTTTACGTTTCGATTTCTATTACTTTGTCTAATTTGCTTTCTATTAGTTCTCCCCTTTTGTCTTCTGTTCCTACGCCTCCTTTGAGTTCTATTATTCCCTCCTCCTTTTACTTTGATTCCACTTTGATTTCTATTTCTTTTTCTTTTTTGCTTTTTAAGTATTTTCTCCCTTTTGCTTTCTTTTCCATCCACCCCTGTGCTTTCTATTCCTTCCTCTCATTTGCTTTCTACTATTTCCTCACCTTAATTCCTATTCCTTCCCCCATTTCGATTTCTGATCTATTCTCTTTTTTGCATTCAATTATTTTCTCTCTTTTCGTTTCTATGCGTCATACGCATTTGTTTTCTATTATTTCCTCTTTCTCAATTTCTTTTCATTCCTCCCATTACATTTCTGTTCTTTGCTTTCTGTTCTTACCTCCCCTTTGCTTTCTACTTTGTTTTCTATATTTTTCTCTCATTTACTTTCTGATATTTCCTCCATTTTGCTTTCTGTTATTTCCTCCATTTTACTTTCTACTATTTTCTCTCTTTTGCTTTCTGTTTCTACCAAACTTTACTTCTACTATTTTCTCCCAGTTGTTGCCTATTATTTCTCTCATTTGCTTTCTGTTAACCCCCCCCCCACACACACACGTTGCTATCTTTACTTCCGCTCATATGCTTTGTATTATTTTCTCCCATTTTGCTTTCTACTATTTTCTACTATTGGATTTTTCTTTCCTCTCATTTGCTTTCTAATATTTTCTCCCCTTAGTTTTCTATTATTTCCTCTCATTTGCATTCTGTTACCTCCCCTTTGCTATCTTTTACTTCCTCTCATTTGCTTATATTGTTTTTCCCCTTTTGCTCTCTACTATTTCCTCTCCTTTGCTTTTTTCTTTCCTTTCATTTGCTTTCTACTATTTTCTCCCCATTTTTTCTATTATTTCCTCTCATTTGCTTTCTGTTACCTCCCCTTTGCTATCTTCTACTTCCTCCCATTTGCTTTATATTATTTTCTCCCCTTTTGCTCTCTGCTATTTTCTCTCCTTGGCTTTTGTCTTTCCTTTCATTTGCTTTCTACTATTTTCTCCCCTTTGTTTTCTATTATTTCCTTTCATTTGCTTTCTGTTACCTCCCCTTTGCTATTTTTTATTTCCTCTGATTTGCTTTGTATTATTTTCTCCCTTTTGCTTTCTACTATTTTTTCCCCTTTGCTTTTTTCTTTTTGCTCATTTGCTTTCTACAACTTTCTCCCCATTGTTTTCTATTATTTCCTCTCATTTGCATTCTGTTACCTCCCCTTTGCTAAATTATACTTCCTCTCATTTGCTTTGTAATATTTTCTCCCCTTTTGCTTTCTACTATTTTCTCCCCTTTGTTTTCTATTATTTCCTCTTATTTGCTGTCTTTTACCTTCCCTTTGCTATCTTTTATTTCCTCTCATTTGCTTTGTATTATTTTCTCCCCTTCTACTTTCTACTATTTTCTCCCCTTTGATTTTTTCTTTCCTTTCATATGCTTTCTACTATTTTCTCCCATTTGTTTTCTATTATTTCCTCTCGTTTGCATTCTGTTACCTCCCCTTTGCTATCTTTTACTTCCTCTCATTTGCTTTGTATTATTTTCTCCCCTTTTGCTTTCTACTATTTTCTACACTTTGCTTTTTCCTTTCCTCTCATTTGCTTCCTACTATTTTCTCGCCTTTGTCATTTATTATTTCCTCTCATTTGCTTTCTGTTACGTCCCCTTTGCTATCTTTTACTTCCTCTCATTTGTTTTGTATTATTTTCTCCCCTTTTGCTTTCTACTATTTCCTACCCTTTGATTTTTTCTTTCCTCTCATTTGCTATACACTATT
>JBBBDQ010001232.1:2575000-2627500 GCA_037127315.1 Ascarosepion bandense | reverse complement strand
TTAGTCACTTATTTGCAGTTATAATGTATCTCGCGTATTCCCTTTGTATAAATAACTTATGGTAATTGTTCGAATGAACTATGCGCTATTACAACTGCGCTTTATGTACTTAAGCGTATTATTAAATTGGCAACGAGGTCTCATCAATTCAACATTGTGTTGGCTATAGGTAACCATAAGTTCTATGCTAACAGTTTCTTTTCTCGCACTTCATGAGGAACCTCTTTTCCGGTCCATTCGTTCAGCCAATTTTGATCTTCAAAAATTTAAACTTAATTTATCTACTCTGGTCCTAATTAAACATCTGATGTTGTCTCTCTTTCACACTCAGTAACCACTTGTGTTTTAATGGTTTCACGGCTTTTCATATGTTGAAATGATTACATACGACGATAGACTCTCGTCGAATTCGACGTAGGAAGATCTGTCAAATTCATTTAGCTTTTTATGTTTGTATCATATGTGTCCCCCTAGTAACCTGCATACGAGTCCACATATTTTGCAACAACGAGTATCTCGGGACATAGCATCACGAATATTTTACGACACTTTTTCGCCGATGTCTTTCGTCTCTTAGTCGCTTAATAAGACTGATTCCAAATTTTCAGATACTACGTTAGCGCAAATATCTCCAGTTATTTCTACCCAGGTCAATATGCTCGAAGTTAGTATGAAGCACATTGACACCTCAGAGGTTATTTATTAGCTTGTTTTATATGTTATGTAGGAATGTCAAAAATATAGCCACATATTGCGTGAGAAAACGGTTTATATATATATATATATATATATATATATATATATATATATATATATATATATATAATTCAAGTAGTAGGAGGATTTGAACAATTATTAATTCAGTCATCGATCTTTTATATTCGACTTCAACAGAATGCAGAAAGCACTGGACGGCCGTTTCGTCCTATATGTGGAACTCTTCAGCAGTGCGCATCCACTACCAGGAATTGAAACCCGACAATTAGGTTATTAAGTTGATGTCATACCAATTCATTTATAGATAGATAGATAGATGAGAAATTAAGTCAAATATATCACAATATCTAGTTTAATTCGTTACCTTCCCCACCTCCGTCACCGGGGCCTGAAGTACAGTTGGTATGACATTTGCTTAATAACTCAACTGTCTGGGTTTCAATTCCTGGTAGTGGATGCGCACTGCTGATGAGTCCAAAATATAGGACGAAACGCCCGTCCATTGCTTTCTGCATTCTGTTGTGTGTGAATAAAACTCGATGAATTACATACTTTATATATATATATATATGTGTGTGTGTGTGTGTGTTCAAACCAAATAAATTGTATTGCATGTCTGTCTTCATTTGCCGCCTCAATGAAAGGAATGATTAGCAACCAGATGTGTAAATCGGAATCTTGTTGCACATATTCGAATGTCGTTCTGTGAATGTCTATAAATGAATTGATAATATTAACAAAAATGACTGATTTAACCTCACAAATAAATCATTGCTGACGAGACTCCTAGTGAAAAACAAAAGCACTCCTTTTCTCTCAATCTCACTTTAAAATCGTTCAAAAAGTGTGGCATCGAATATCACTCACAGGTATTTAAATTCTAAAAATACCCAAAAGTTTCTATGATCACATATGCTCTCTGATTTTACTAGTTAAGCGTTATCTAAAATGGGGATCTAGAAGTGTTCGTTTCTTTTTCGTATTTTCTACAGACTCGTACAACGACGCATAAGGAATAATGACGTGACGATTGTAATTGCAAGCTTGTTACTTAATTTGAAAGATGATGTTTGAACAGCTTTATTGAAGTGCGCACAATTTTCTCTGTGTGCGTAGATGACGAAGCAGAAAATTACCCATAATCCTCGGTATATCACTCGCATCTTATATCAGTTCATTGATCATTTCCTGCGCGCGAGCACATATGGGATGTGGACGTAGCAGCCGAACGCTCGACCGGTTTGCACCTCTTCTAACGCTGATCAAGTGCCAAGACGATGCAGTTACGCTATCCTTCCCAAGATTGCCCGGATTAACGCCCGGAACCGGGGCCGAATTAACGAAGAGGCGCCAGAGAGCATCCCCCATACACTCAGTCACAACACCCCGTCTACACGCGCAGAAAACACAGATTATCTCTGATCAATTCGACATGCATGAAGCAATGATCAGTCAGTTTTCACGCAGCAAGTCGAGAAGTTTCACTTATGATAATCGATCATCGACGTACGGATTGCAGCATAGGTCCCTTCCAGCACTTCCCCATTCCTTTCTGATTGCAAAGATACACATTCCTTTCTTCGAGATTCATATCTACGTCACTATTTTTCCTTCCTCTCCCTCTACCAGGCTCTTGAGGGACTTACATTGTGGATTGTGGAGGCCGTGTACCGTTTGGTTTTGAAGAAACCAAAGCTAACAGCCACGCACTGAATTGCAGTCAGGCTTGGAATGGATTGCGGGATTAATGTTATCTATTCGGCATGCTGCTCTGGGATATTCATCAATCCTTTTCCTCTGTTCCCAAAGCTATAGGCCACAATCTAAAACTTACGCTGTTAGTATACGCATATGGACTGACACGTCAATATATATCTATACATTTGATGATAAAGAATTCTACTTAATTCGGAAAAGTTATAGGTTCGTGCCTTTCATTCAAACAACAGAATCTAATTTTTTATTTTATTTTATTTTTATTTTGAGCCAAAAAAAAACTTAGCAATTTATCCCGTACTATATTTTTCATTAATTTGACATATTTTCGTAAAGGATAATAGAAGTTTCATACTTATTTATATATTTTAGATAAGTTATTGTAATTATTTAAATTATTCAGAATGTTGTCCTCACATTTATTACCCAATTCACAACGGGTACGCTGTGACGTTCTTCAGGGGAATGAAACTTCGAAATGAACAATTTATTTCCAGCACTGGGGTATATTTTTCTCGATCAATGAGACATGCTACTTCTGGATATTTTAGTTATCTCCCTTCAACTCGACACTTATTTTACTGCGCAGCCGCTAAAGCCGGGTATTGAACACTCAAGTTTTTGTGTTAGTCAATCATAGTCTATTGTCTTGAGTCGGAATATGATATGACTATCAAATAACTGGATATTCGTGGCTGAAGCCGATAGATCATGTTACGAAAATATAAAATGCCAACATCGGCCAGTCGAATTCGAATTCTTAAACAAGTTGAAAACGAAAGTACAGACAGAATGTTAGATTTTCTGAATATCTTGCACAAACAATTTTTTCTCAATTTAAAATTATCTTAACGTCCAATTAATTTTAAATTTTACAACTGTCAATGGTATTTTAACACTGAAATTTATAGCTATCAAATTGCCGTGTAGAATAATAATAATAATAATAATAATAATAATAATGATGATGATGATGATGATGATGATGATGATAATAATAATTACCATATATTTATACTGTACTTTTGTATTGAGCATTTTTTAGAGTAAATATCTAACTGTGGAATATACTTCCTTTAGTAACGATTACTCATATCATTATATACAAGTATAGGTTACGTATGAATGAAAAAAAATTCCCTACCCATAAAACAGTATTCTTTGCCAAATGCTCAATATAAGGTAGAGGGAATAATATTTATTTAGAAATTATAACACAAATACGTTACAATATCACTACAAAAGTAGCCATTTTTTTCAACACTATTCGTGTCTTTCGTGTAATGTCGAAACAAAATGGCTACTTATCTAGTGATATTATGACGTGTGTATGTCATAATATCTAAATAAATATTATATATATATATATTGTACGCAATGGAGTGAAAATGCATAGGGGGATTAAAAAACAGGAAAAATTCGAACGGGATTCTTGAAGATAGAAGATAGCGATTGAGTTTTTCATGCCTATTTTTGAAGATTGTAAATATCAGGGATGCAAGTAAACGTAAAAGGGGTTCTTCACAAGGGAAGTGCCACCCAAGAAAATTTGGAATAAAAGTGTTGACTACATCTAACTATTTCAGCAGTAAAATGTTGGGAACTGGATATCTGTGTTGTATTGAGCACTTTTCTAAAAAATGAATGCCAGATAACTATGTTGTTGTTTTACGGCATATTTTATATTTATATGATTGACACTTCTGTCGTTTCTGGCGTATAGAAAGTCAAATCAGCAATTTGTTTAAAATCCCTCGTAATTATCTCCCAAAGGTATTTTTTAAAAATTCAAACAAAATGGTATTAATATAATTGGCTAAATTACACATCAACATCAGGGAAGATAGATAGTATGTAAAATGAAACCGTTTTCTGCACGATTGTAAGAACTGCAACCTTGAAACTTCTGAATAACGCTTCTTATGTCTTTGTCTATGAGTGTATCAAATTTGATTAAAATCTGACCACACATTCTATAACCCGATTTTTTCAATTATCGATTTTCAATATTTATCGGTGGCACCTCGACACAATGGAGTGAAAATGCATAGGGGGATTAAAAAACAGGAAAAATTCGAACGGGATTCTTGAAGATAGAAGATAGCGATTGAGTTTTTCATGCCTATTTTTGAAGATTGTAATTATCAGGGATGCAAGTAAACGTAAAAGGGGTTCTTCACAAGGGAAGTGCCACCCAAGAAAATTTGGAATAAAAGTTTTGACTACTATTTCAGCAGTAAAATGTTGAGACCTGGAAACGAATCTAGTAGCATGCTTTAGTTTCTTCAAAACCAAACGGTAGCATTCATGTAGTCGGGGTAACAGAGCAAAAAAAAAGTTTGTCAGAGTAAGTGTGATGAAAATATTTATAGAAAAGATTGAGGGAAGCCACACTACGTCGGTGAGAAAAGGGACTGAAGTCGAGATGTCAAGTGAAGACCGATTATATTGTTGATCCTCTTTTGGATTTTCTCAAGAATCTCAAAATGCACAACAGGAGAACCAGACGAGATATGAGAACATTAGGTTTGACAAAAGGCTGATTTATAAATGTGCAAGATGGATATTGGCGAGAAAAAATCTTTTGGCCATTAGATAGTGATCGAGATATTTTAAAAGTAGATGTATGTATTGATTCGATGGAATCGTTAGTTAAATATCTTACCTATATATTTCTAGTTTCGAATAATATGTATATCAGGATCAAAACTCTAAATAAACAAAGTCTGATGTTTTCCAAGAATTTTCTAGCATTTCGTTTATTAAACAGAACTTCATGTAATAAGTATTACAGACAAAATTGTGTTAGTTATTTTTTGCATTGTTTGGAACGTTAGAATTCAAAATATGTAAAATATAGTTATATGGTAAAAATTACATTATATGAAAAACTCTTTTGTAATGCAGTGCACAAAATGATTATTGACATTATCTAACTAACCGAAAACTTGTTTTCTAAAAACATTTTTATTTATAATTTTTTTAAATGTTTACAAATGAAAAGATTTGAAATTTTTCACTTTTTTCCATTTCATTGAAACAAGATTTTAAACTGTTTGTATTCTCTTCTTTCCTTGAAAAAAAAAAACACGTCACTGATCCGTCGATTCCGTGCTTTCTCCGATCAAAAATGAATATTCTATTCATGAAGGGCTGAGAGCGCTTAACGGTCGT
Source organism: Ascarosepion bandense (assembly GCA_037127315.1). NCBI lineage: Eukaryota > Metazoa > Mollusca > Cephalopoda > Sepiida > Sepiidae > Ascarosepion > Ascarosepion bandense. The sequence continues at coordinate 2,621,893 of JBBBDQ010001232.1, read as the reverse complement.
GTGAACTCCCAAAGAATTAAGTAATGAGGCACAAGAAGAATTACTACAGAGAGAATTATTATTATTACTGATATAGCATGTTTAAAATGTTATACATTCTTGATGTCGTAAGGAATATTATACTTAAAGCGTGTTGTTTCTTATGTATAATAATGGTTTAGAGTTTATTGAGTGTTTCCTTGCAGTAAGTGTTGTAGAGTGCTTTAGAATTATCTACTAATATTTAATTTATGTTAAAAGTTTTACTTGGTCAGTTTTTGATGCGATTATCGCTTTTTTGATGATTGGTATTGCTATGTTTATATTTTCTTTGTCAGTAATATAACTAATTCAGATATATAGTTTATAAAGAAATTGAGTAAGTCAAAACATTAACTTATCAATACCAAATTGCCCGTCCATTTCTCGATATGCAAATAAAAGTAGTTTTAAAAAAACACAATAGGGACATATAAAAAAAGCCGTTAACTTACTTAAGAAGGTGGTTCTTGAATATAAACAAGATTAAAAAAAAGACATTTTAAAATGTATTATAAAGAGAGGGAGAGAGAGAGAGAAAGAGAAAGAGAGAGAGAGAAAGAGAGAGAGAAAGAGAGGGAGAGAGAGAAAAGAGTGAGAGGGCTACCGGTCAAGGATAATCTATATTTCTCTCTCTATCGATATGTATATTTATCAACTGCGTAAGAACAATATTGTTTGGAAACATGAAAAATATTACGTAGTAATATAATGCTTTTATAAACCATTGTAATAACAGAATTACACTATTAAGCTCTACTTTTATTGACTACTCTTTATAAAATAAATGCATGAATAGTAGGTTTAGATCTATAGGTTCTTTCACTTCCTTATAATATATATATATATATATATATATATATTTTAATTCAGATACTTCAATCCAAGGGAAAAAGCAGGAAGGTTAATTCCAAAAACCCGATCCTAATTAATATTAAAAATTTTATTTTAATATTAAAAAATGATACAGGAAGAGAGCTCCATGTAATAAAATATTACAGAGCAAATATATATTAAAAAAGGATTCATTCAAAGATGTTGAATGGCCATTTCGATATGAAGATCCCCACGGGGGATAACACATCACCTCAGCAACAGAAAAATCTTTTCAGCTCCAGTTTCTGAAAGGATTTTTCTGTTGCTGAGGTGATGTGTTATCCCCCGTGGGGATCTTCATATCGAAATAGCCATTCAACATCTTTAAATAAATCCTTTTTTAATATATATATATATATATATATAAAAATTAGAGAAAATGTTCAAAATTCAAAGGTGTCGGATATACATTTCGACATAGGATCTCTAATAGAGACTCTACGTCACGTCAGCGACATTGTTTTTTTTCCAAATGGCGAAGACCCTGGGTTAGAGTGTGGAGGGGATTTAGGTTAACAACGGTCACAAAGTGAAAAAGGACAGAGCTGGTAGTCGCGGGGTTACAGGGTGTTGAAATAGTATATTCAGGAAGAGGAGGAATGGGAGTTCATATTTTATAAAGATAGACAACTAAATAAGTTAAATTACATTTTTAAGTTAAGATTTTGGGCTGTTTGGAACCTACAATAGTCGCCGAATCATCCAAAAATAAAAATAAAGGAAACTGTAGAAAAAGAATGATAATTTGGTTTAATCTCCCTTATTGTATACTAACTAACATCAATATTGGTAAATAATTTCTCAAGTTAATAGACAAAAAATTTAATAACAGTAACACTCTACGGAAGATTTTTAATAGGTACAAATTTTTAATATTGATTAGGATCAGGGTCTACCACTTCGGATTCAAAAAATATATATATATATATATATATATATATTTTTTTTTTTATATCAAATTGTCAAAATTGAGATTTTTTTTATTCCAATACCAACCAGTAATAATAAGAAATGTTGATAAGTATAAGATAAAAAATAATCCAAACTTAACTTTCATGATCGAAACGCTAAGTTTTTAATTATTCATCCGTCCCCACTTACTACTTTCAATAGATTAACCTTTGGAATACAAAAATTCTCAGTACTTACTGACGCGATGACTATCAACAGAGTTCCAGGACAAATCTCAAAAGGCCGCTGTCTTCACCACTTTCCTTCTTGTCCATTCCGTTTTTTGTTTCTGTATTTATTGTATAATAAAAGTTTGTCAGGATTTGGCGCACTCAGTTTAAACAACATAAGAGGATACAGTCAGGAACCTACAAGAAATACTACAGTAGGTTCTATAGAAACCTGAGAAAAAATGATTAAACGTCAATTTAAAAAAAAAATAATGTAGTGTTGTTAGAAAGATAAAAATCATAAGAATATGAACAAATGTTAAGAACGAAAATTTCAGTATCTGGTGTTTGTTTCTACAGAAACTATGATATAGAAATCGGAAGACATGGAAACAGTGAAAGGGGTCTTGCAGATGTTATGCAACCTATTAAATAACAAGAAATTTCAGTAAGAATAAATAAAAAATAGCGAAATGTCTATAATATCAGATCTCTTATATAAGACATAATGCAGGGGATTCTGCTCATAGATAAAGTAAAGACTGATTCAGGCAACAGAATTTGAGAAGAATAGTAGGAATACCATGGAAAGAAACATGTGTATAACGAAGGAGCCTCATATTTAATGGAAAGAGCTCTTACACATAGAATCAAAAAACAAACGAAATCTGTAAGGTGCTTTTGGCACTCTCAGAATATATTGATGGCAACAGCGAGAAACCTACCGAAAAATTCTGTGCAGATAGACGATAGAATATTGAGTGGGTTATAAGACTTGCTTAGTGCTACAAATATAAGAAGTTGTCTAGGGCTATGGCCACTCAGCACTCAGGTTCCGAATGAACACGGCCCATGGGTGAAAAAGGATGGCGTAAATCCTAGTTGTTTGTCGTTCTCCACCGACACTCATACAGGCATGTTAGTATTTCGGAAAAGCTAAGAGAAGAGTAAAATGCTCGAACGATTATCAGTACGAGGAAAGGATTTTGCCTTTTTAGAGGGACGACATTTTCGTTTAATTCGCTTTCGGAAAGCCTATCAATTCATTTATTCTTACGCTCTGACCGAGCTTATCTTGACAAAATATATTGAAATTCGTAGCGCCCCAATGTTTAAAGGATAAGAAAGTAAATAAAAGATTACCTTGGTAATATAGGTCCCTACAAATAATTTTGCTTTCTAAAAATAGCAGAAATTAACTGGTCCCATGTCTCCAATAAACGTTAAAAAAACCCAGATATTTTAAAAAGCTATTTTTTACTTCGCCTTTTTGTTTGCACGTTATTCATTTTCAATGCTTTATTTTTGCAAGAGGCAGTTCAGAATAAATATGAAGAATTCACGCCAGATCTGAAATACAGTTGCACAATCCTTAATTTCAAGGTCTTGATAAATTTCATAACCATTTTGGCGTCTATTGGAAGGTAGGCAATTATTACTCATTCTAAATGTTCTTTCCCACATATAAGACATCGCGATCTTATTGTTACTCTCCCTCTATTTCTCATTCAATTTTCAGATGAGATTCATTTTTAGCGCTAATAATTCAAAACCTACTCAAACCTGCCTTGCAATGTTCACAGGGTTGAATAATTCTTGGTTCCTTACGTATTGCTTTGGTAAAAAGCACGTTCTATTCAGAAAGCTTCTTAATTAGAACGTATTACTTGAGGAAAAGAGTCCAGCGTACGCTTTTCTGGAAACTGCATTCATAATTTCTTCAAGACTAAGGTCAGTCGTGATCTATCTACCATATTCTATCTAATAGTGTTAACCTCCTAGTTTATTCTTTTACGCTTACGTCATAGGCCTCACTCCCTAACCATCTATCTTGTGTTGCTCTCGGTCATTCTATTTGTGACGTTTCGTCGAAAAAGATGTTTGTCGTTATTACACACCAACACAGCAAACAAATAAAATTTCTATATTTAATTTTTGACTAAGACCTAAAATAGGAGCAATCCGCATTCTTTTAAACTCTCTATTCAACTCACAGCGAAACAACTTTGAGAGAAATAAAACCGATGCCAAGTTCAATATTAGCGGCAGATTCTCAACAATATAAGATACGTGGTTTACAAAATGCTGATAACAGGCACGGAAAGGAAAATGCAAGACCTCTTTCAAAAGAAAGCAAAACAAAGCAAAAATAAAGGAGTGACACAAACTTAAAGAAAACTGAATTTCTGTTCATTGGCAAAAAGAGGACAACAAAATGCCAACTACATGTCTGAGAAACTAAAATAAAGCAAGTAAAAAAATTTAAATACCTGGTAAGTGTTTTGACAGAGCATGGAAAACACTGATAGAGAAGAAAATCTCAGTGAAACAAAACAAATGAGTGCTCAATTGCTATGTCATATCTGTCCTTCTGTATGGAAGTGAATGTTGGACGATCTCATGAAGGATGAAGAAGAGGCTCTAGGCAGAAAACTGGTAACGCTTCGGATACCATAGACTGATGAGTTAGTGGCGAGTATGCAAACGAGTAGAAAACTCATACTTAACATCAGAAAGAGACAGATAAGGTTACTGGGGTACGTAATACGAAGGCTGGGCCAGGAGATCTTAATACTCACAGGACAGATGGAAAGAAAGAGTGAAAGAGGAAAGCAGCACGAAACTTATTGGTAGGTCTGAGCAAATAGATGGCGGGGGAAATTTTGGGGAGCTATACCATCAGGAAAAAAGTTGAGAGCGTCAAAGACACAGAACCAAGCGGTAGTCCATGATCGTCTACGTCCTGAAAGAACACGGCACCTCAAGAAGAAAACTTTGCTGAAGAATGAAGCCACAGATTTCAAAAATGAATATATCGCTATTATGCATCAGATAGGAAGTAGTTTCTTTACGGGATATATATATATATATATATATATAGAGAGAGAGAGAGAGAAGCTTAGGTTAAGGATAATCTGTATTTATCTCTATTTCTATCACCCGAAGAAGAACAACATTGTTCGGAAACATGAAACTTTTTATGTAGTGATATAATGATATTTTAAACCATTGTAATAATAAAATTAAAAATATTAAGCTCTACTTTTATTGAGTACTCTTTAAAAAATAAATGCACGAATAGTGGGTTTCAATCCATCGGTTCTTTCACTTTCTTATAATATATATATATATATATATATATATATATATATATATATATATATGACGAGAGAGGGCTAATCACCTGACAAGTGATGTTTAATATATATATATGTAAACATAACTTTTAAGTGATATGTATGAACACCTGAGATGGGATATACTTTTTTTTATTTAAATTGTTGTCATATCTAACAATATTATTTATGTGGCCATCTTCGTCGCCAATTTGATGCGAATCCGATAGTGGGGCCACGAAAGAATAACTTGGTCAACGGAAATAGGTTTAACATATTGTATTTAACAAGGAAAAATATAACTACAATAGTGGCAGTAGCCAGGCCTTCCTGGCTGGCTGCTTCGGGAACTACTGCCCTGAGAGTATAAACCTTATGGTTTAAATAATGACTGAAAGAGTCAATAAGTGTCATTGGGTACGCGCCCACAACAATTATTCTTTGGATACGATTATTGCATTAATTGAAAATCTTCAGATTTGGGAATTTCTGTATTCCAATACAAACTAGTAATAGTAAGAAATGTTGAAAGATATAGATTTAAAAAAATAATCCAAATTTTCTTGATCGAAACGCTAAGTTTCTAATTGTTCATCGTCTCCACTGACTACTTTCAATAGATTAACTCTTGGAATACATGATGTTGATGACTCGAACCAGTTTTGAATTCAGAGTTGTTCTTCTCCGAGACTCGTTATCAATCAGGGGAGATAACCCCAGTTTGCCTTTGTATTTAGTCTTAAATTTGAAGACGAAAATAACTGAAACAACAAACGGCATACACCTAAATATAGCACCCAACGTAAAAATAATGAAAACCTAAGTAACAAAAAAGAAAATGAACGTTATTTCTCTTCAAGGCAGGAATACACACACATACAAATGTGGAAGGACGAAAGGCGGAGAATAGATTTAAAGACAAAAATTTAAGAAAGCCGAACCTTACTCAACGGGAAGGTTTTAGAAAGCTATTTAGAAAAAAAAATCTATATGCTTGAAAAATTGATTACCTGCGCATTTTTTTTCCGTAGAAAAGTGGTTCGTAATTTCTCAAGCAATGAACATGATAAATCGTATTTGCTATCCACTTTTTGTTTGTTAAGCGAAGATCAATCAGCGTGTGCCGAATCGTAAATAGCGAATTATGCCTTTGTGAAACGGACGGCAAAGTAAGATATCACATTTCATGTGCGAAAAATCACAAGAGATTTCATCTTCCAGGCGATATTTACTTCTTTTCTTTATTCGACTTTAAACACCACCCTTTCCCGAGTGGCACAGATGATAACCTACTCATTTAATGCACTTAATTTGCTCCCGGCCATCTTAGTTTCAATCTCTGCATCTATATGTCTCTATTGAGATCTGGAAGTGTCTGATTTAAGCTCTTACGATCAGTGGCAACATATTAACCACACATGTTTAGTCTGTGGCAGTAATTTCTTAAGTGACAAAATGAGCAGTATACATGCTTCTCGAAATTAAACAACGATATCATGTTCACACATACATTGTTTAATACACAGAGTACGCATTTATGTAAGAAATATTATAATTTATTTGTTTGAACAATATATTTAATAGGTACTTGTACTTCAATAGATGCTTCGTCTTTAAATAAACAGTATATATATATATAAATAATATATAAATAAATGCCAGGGGACTTAAAATCGTAAGAAATTGGATCCTCTTCAAATATATATATATATATATATACTTGAAGAGGATCCAATTTCTTACGATTTTAAGTCCCCTGGCATTTATTTTTCATATAAACAATAAATATTGTAGAGCTGGATATAATCATATAATTATGATATTATATGCTATTTGTATTTAAATGTTAGTTATTTTCACAACCAACATCCAACATTGCTTGATGACGAGATTCTATCTCGAAACATAGAAATTTCCAGTGTCGCAATGTACATTTAATTCATAACATATACATATATAATTTTTAAATTACAGTTGAAGCTGTAGGAACTTGAATTCCTGTTAATGGTGGTTTTCGGATTTCTGACACCAATCCACTCTCCCTCTCTCTCTACCTCTTTCTCTGTCTGTCTGTCTGTCTGTCTGTCTGTCTGTCTCTGTCTCTGTCTCTCTGTCTCTGTCTCTCTGTCTCTCTCTCTCTTCCGAAAACGAACCTACAGGCCAACTAATTTAATTTCTCATTTTTAATATATATATATATATATATATATATATCTATATTATAGTTTAGAACATGAACAATGTTTTTATATACACTACAAAGTGTACATTTTGTTTCGACATTAAAGTTACAATGTCTCATCAGGTGGTGTGGAAAGAAATGGAAAGCTTCTTTTCTTATATTTGACGAGTTGTGTGTTGGATGTTGGAGGGGGTTAGCGGCCAGGGAATAAGTTTTGTAAATTCTCCGTTAGAATTTTGAAGAGGGATGGGTAGGGAATATACTTGATTAATGCAAGTGCCGAGAATTTTGTACACAGATTTAACATTAAAAGATGGGGTATACTTAAATGGCCTCATGGTTGGTCTTTATTCTTTGGGTTTAGTAGAAGGAGAGAGAAAGGAAGTGTAAGGTAGGGGAGGAATAGGATTGGACCGAACTTTAATGTTTATTTGTACAACTATATACTATAGTATATTTTTGTATTTAAACAAAATGTACATTTTATAGTGGATATAAATTGTACATGTTCTAAACTATAATTTATAATAAATATTCACAGCTCCATATTATATAACGAGCACTGTTTTGAATTAATATTTTGGACGTTGTAAATTTTTCTTCGTACCTTATTTACTCGGATATATATATATATATATATATATATATATATATATATATATATATATATATGTGTATATATATATATATATAATTATAAATATAAAAACTTTAATTCAAAAGGAAAAGCAGGAAGGTAAATCCCAAAGACCGATCCTAAAATGATCCAGGCGGAGGGCTCAATGTAATTAATATATAAATTAGAGAGCCTATTATAAAATAAAATAAATTTCGAAGTTCAAAACCGTTGTATGATCATTTCAACATGAAATCCCTCAGAGAAATTCCACATTTCATCGGCAACTTATACTCAAAATAAAATAATATATTACCGACGGAAGTTTAAAAATTTACGTCATAGAAAAAACTAGATAGGTGGGATTGATGTAGATCGCAATGAATGTCTATTTTTAGATTTTGGACAGCATTAAATTTTAGGAAAGTGGGCTAAACAAAATGGAAATTTTTTCCACACCACCTGATGAGAAATTGGAAGTCCAATGTCGAAACAAATTGTAAAATTTTGTAGTAGATATATATAAAAAAATTGTACATGTTCTCAAATATAATATATGATAAGTATTCACAGCTCTATATTATATATCAAATATAATCAAATTTTAAATCAATATTTTGAACGTTGAAAATTTTTCGTCGTTCCTTATTCAATCGGATATATATATATATATATATATATATATATATTCCTGCGAAATATTTTTTATTTATTTAGATATATCTATTTTTTAAATGAAAGCATTTTATCTTGTATCTTAACATGATTAACCAATATTTTTACGAATATCCCTCACACATTTTACTAGTTTTCAGTTATCTTCCTAATTTTATCCCCCCACAAAGGTTTTACTATTGTTTGTTTTTAAACTACACATAAATATTTATTTTAGTGTTGGAAGAAACTGGATAATTAGTTTGGGAATTAACAGAATTATATAGCACCAGGTGAATTTGGAAATTTAAATTAATGCATAAATCTAACAAATCTGGTAAATGTTACTCATTTTTGTGTGTCTTCACAATATGAATCAATTAGCAATATATGCTCGTTTTAAAATAGAAGCAGTCCAAATAGAAACAAAAATATTCATCAAAGATATATTAAAAAAGGTATATTTTAACATATTTATTCCAAGTGAAGAGGACTCGTTAAGGATTGTTCTTTTTTAAACAAACATCTGCACAACCACATCAACATTGCCTGATGATGAGATCCTATCTCGAAACATAGAAATTTCCATGTTGCAATGTAAAATTGATACATAACCATATAATTATATATATATATATATATATATATATATATATATATATATATATAACCATATAATTATATATATACTGAAACACTGCGGCATATCTTGCCGTCTGGGAAGGAGATGCAAAAGACTACCCCTACCTTGAACGCCTAAATCAAAACAGGCGTAGCAGACTCCGAAGCGCAAACCATCTAAGAATAGCAGCAAAAGCGATAACAGCGGAAAGAGAGATTACGCATGTCTTCGCATCTCAACATTCCGTGTTCACACTGCAGCAGAAATTTCATAGCAAAGATTGCCTAATTAACCACCTCTGTACCCCTAATACCTAGTAGAAATATGAAAACAAATATGTCGTAAAAAAGACAAACATTACACTACCGACCATAATTATTATGCCATCCCAGTTTTTAAAAACATGTAATTCATAATATTTTTAGTGTTTATTTCCAATTGGATAATTCTAAATGAAAATAGAATAGTTCTTTTGTTATTATTACTTAGCAAAATGTTACAAGGCAGCCAGGAAGTTTTTGCCAATACGAAGAAGAGACTAGCATGGGGAAGAGAACACAAAAACTGGATACCAGAACTGTTCATTTGATGCACATGTTATTGTGCAGTATTAACAAAAGAACCATAAAACCACGATAAATAAAAGAGAAAAAATATTTTTATAACCACTCATGATGATAATAAGATTTAAAGAATAAATTGCAAAATGGGCTAGCCAACCGGTTATTAATCTCGGTTTAACGAGAGATTTTGAATCCGGTTGGATAGCTTATTTTTCCATTGTTTTTAAAAGTATTATTTACACCACTGCCATATTATTAGGATCATTATTATTATGTTTTCATTTTTCAACATATTTCGATTTCTGCTATAGTCGCACTACCTATCAAGTCTGCGAGAAGACCTAAGGCAGGTCGTGATGTGTTTTAATGGCTCCATTTCGTGTTTTTTCGATATTTCCTAACATCGCTAGCGTTACAAAGACAAAGTCCTCTTTAGTGTGTGGGCTGTTTCTTTCAATGTGACGTTTTGTTCCTTTTTTATCATTCCAAGTTCCAAATTTTGTCTATTTTAATTTCCAGGTCTTTATATTTTGACAGTTTTTCGAAATTATTGGTTGCTATCTTACAATCCGCTGGACAAGCCATCTCAATAGGCAAGTTTTTTTCTTTCTGGCTTTTAACAATAATGTACGGCCTATTTGCTTCAATTTTTCTGTCTGTGTAGATGGTGTAATCCCATAGAATGGTGGAATCATCTCTTTCTGTAACCGGTGCTTTGTGATATTCATACCAGTATTTGTTTACAGATTTTCCATAGTGTTTGCACATTGTCCAATGAAAATATTGCCCCACTCTATCGTGACGATTTCTATATTCATTTGGGACAAGTACAGAACAACCTGAGATTAGATGGTTTTTTTTGTTTCGTGGTGTTTATCACAGAACCTGCATTTTGGATCCATATTATTACGTATATTTTCCTGAAAGTTTCTAGTGAAAAGACTTTGGTCTTGCGCTGCAAGAATAAAGTCTTCAGTTTCAGACTTTAATCCAGATCCACTAACTATCGATTAGCATTAACTGTATCAACACTGCCCATGCAGATATTTTTCTGTTCAAGAGCTTTAGATTTGGTTTTAATTTTCATGTTTTGCCGCAATAGTTGTTTCTTGGCTTCTGTTTTGCTTTTCTACAGAATCTACTAAATGTAAATCTTGTTTGTATTTCCTGCCTTCTTTTATTATTGAATATTTTTCTTTCTATATTCATGTTGCTTGACTAATTGTATCATCCAGTCCTTTATTGTTTCTATGTATGTTACTATTATTATCATTATTATTATTATTATTACTACTACTACTACTACGACTACCGCCATAAATAGACAAATGTTTTTATCTTATTACAAAAATAAAAACTTTTGTTTATTTTTAGCTGTTATGAAATTTTGTAACACCAACCATATTTCGAAATATATATATATATATATCTGTATGTATGTATGTATGTAGTTTCTGCACAAATGTGTATTGAATACACGTTTCTAATTTTATTTTTTACTACAAGATTTATTTGAAATTTCAGTTTAAAACACAGGTGATTTATTTTGCTCCTAAGTTGAGTGAACCGAAGTGACAGTTTCTGGGAGTGAGCGCACATCCTTGCGTAATGGTTAGTTTGAACAAAGCTATTAATGCTCAAAATCTCGGCCTCAGTGTATTGTGACTTCCTGCTCGTACAACATTCGGCGGCTTTTGCAAAATCTTTATCCATACAATTTTTTCAGCTAGTTTGGTTCAGCAAGTAGTATCACTTCTTCCAAGAACCATCTATTTGCACGGCATACTGGGATCGTCTCCACAGTTTGATATTGGCTAAGCAGTCACCTCATTGGCAAATAGATCAATCCCGGTTCACACTGTTAGGACCTTTCCTCAGGAAACACACGCAGAGAGAGAGAGAGAGAGAGAGAGAGAGAGAGAGAGAGAGAGGGGAGAGAAAGAGAAAGAGGGTGTAGGAGAATTAGATTAATCCTTAGTTGAAATTGACTGGCAGTGAAAGAAGAGGTTTAATATTATGTGCCTTAAGTTATAAATGATCCTTTTTCAGTTATGTATTTCACTTCATATGATTTTAAGCAAAGTTGTTTTTAGCCTTAACGATAGATCAACGTGATGCTTTGATTCAATGTTTTATATGAAGTGAAAGATATAATACAGGGCGTCCTCTAAATCCATAGACATTCGCTAAACGTAAAATGTTTGTAACTAAATGTTTGTTTGACATTACTATATTGTTAATAAAGTTATGTTGATGATATTAATAGTCTTAATAATCTTTTTCTTTTTCAATCGCAACTAATATTGTTTTTGTGACAAACATGGGCAGAATATCTAAAAAAAATTATAAGCAGTATAGGTGAATTTCCTATTATAAATATTTTCTCGTTTCCGAAGCACCGATCTACCAAAGAACAGAAAGAAGAAAAAATTACTTTCATCATCTCTTAGGTGACACACAGGTGAAATTAGATTAATTCCTAAAAAAAAACGTGTTTTTGAACCTGCGCTTGCTGAAGATTTTTCAAATAATAAATCGCAAGAGGTTTTAACTGATAGAATGACGCTGTATTTGCTGAATTTACCTTTCTATTCACAAGGTGTAGAAAGATCAGTTAAATTAATTTTTTTTTAATCATTTCACCCCAAGCAAGGCGGAAACGCCACTGATGTGCATATATATATATATATATATATATATATATATATATATATATATATATTAAAAATGAGAAATTAAATTACTTGGCCTGTAGGTTAGTTTTCGGAAGAGAGAGAGAGACCGAGAGAGAGACAGAGACAGAGACAGACAGACAGACAGACAGACAGACAGAGAAAGAGGTAGAGAGAGGTTAGAGTGAGAGAGTGAGAGAGAGAGCTTCAACTGTAATTTAAACAATATATATATATATATATATATATATTAGGAATTAAATGTACATTGAGACACTGGAAATTTCTATGTTTCGAGATAGAATCTCGACATCAGGCAATGTTGGATGTTGGTTGTGAAAATAATTAATAGTTAAATACAAATAGCATAATATAATATCATAATTATATGATTATATACAGTTCAACAATAGTTTTTTTTTAATCATTTCACCCCGAGCAAGGCGGAAACGCCACTGATGTGCGGGGGGGGGGCTACATAAATGTCAAAAGATTAATTAGGAAAGAGTGAGGAGTACAAACTGGTTAGAAAGGAACAATAGAAAACTGAGAAGGCAGGTGGGATGACAGATACATAGGTGGAGAGAAAAGGAATGTTATACGGGGGTGGGGAGAGAGCTAGAGTCCAGTGGTTAATAGATGAGTATTGACTTTGCATTTAAATTTCTGGAGGTTGTAGCCGTCAGAAAAGTAAGAATGCGGGAAGTGTGAGAGAAGAAGCCGCAGGAGTAGAATTGTCGTCTGCATTTGGCTAACCTGACTGTGAATGGGTGGGACCCAGTTGCCAGTCTGGTTGCACGAGTAAACACCTGTTGAAGAGGCATCAGTGACTTAAGTTAGTCTGAGCAGAAGCCATGAAAGTATTTATAGACAGACAAAGGGAGGCCACATTTCGACGATGGGGAAGTGACTGCAGTCCAGCCTCCAGATCAGTACCTATCATATTACAGACTCTCCTTTGGAGCCTGTCAAGTACACTGATGGGAACCGCAGGGGCACCTGACCATAAATGGCAGCAGTACTCCATGCACGGACGGATGGTTGACTTGTATATATGCAGGATGGATTCAGGTGGAAAAAACATCCTGGATCAACATAGTGACCCAACCTTCTTAGCAGTAGATTTTGCTATGGATTCAATATAGTGGTTCCATTTGAGGTCTGAGGACAGGGTAAGTCCGAGGAGGCGTAGTGTATTGCTCTCAGGGAGAATCGCTTGGTCCAAGCGTATGGGAGGTAGGAGAGGTTGCCTGTAATGGTTGACAGACAACAGATTGATCTTAGATGAATTGAAGTTGACAAGCCACTTCTTGCCCCAGTTCACCACAGAGTGTAGATCCCGTTCAAGGTCAGCAGCGAGATTATGTCTGTCCGCCACGACAGGTTTCTTACTGGTGCGGGAGTATATTGTAGTGTCATCTGCGTAGATGCCTACTTGGGACTTGATCTCATCGTTGATGAAAATAAGGAAGAGCATCGGGCCCAGGATAGAGCCCTGTGGGACACCAGCATTCGTGCTGTAGGACGAAGAGGTACGCCCATTCAAAACAACCTTCATTTTGAGGTTATTTAAGAAAGATTGGATTAGGTCAAGCAGGCGACCGGTAATACCATAACCGCGTAGTTTGCATAGGAGGCCAGAGTGCCAAACCCTGTCGAAAGCCTTGGAGATGTCCAGAGCAACCGCGCGGGCTTCGTCAGACTCATCAAAGGCCTGTAGCATGTACTCCGTTACGGTTGTTAGCAGGGGGCGTGGACCTGACAAAGCGGAATCCATATTGAAGCTTCAGAAGTTGTATATCTTCATGAAACGTATCACACACATTATCGCCAAATATCTGTGCCCTCAAATATGATCTTTATTCCATTGAAAGCTGAGTTCATGGAGCTGAGTTTGAATTCCAGTTGAAAACGTTGCATTCACTTGCGCACAAATACTATGGGAAAGGTATTAATCTGTTTCGTTTCTATAGCTATGGTTGGCAACTAGTCTACTGCGGGATAATCTTCTGCCCAATCATTCATGTCTCTTTCGAGACATGATCGCCCAAGCGTGTATCATGTATGGCACTTAACTGACTGATTCCCTTAAAATGAAATTGTACTGAACAATTTATCTATTTTATGTTGTGATATGTTATGCAGTGTAATAAAGTGTCATTTTCAATAAAAATGAAAATTTAAAACATAGGTGCCCATCAGTATTACAGGTTTATCTTCAGGATTTTAATGAAAAGAACGCGCTGCAGAATTGGCCAAAAACACCAAAACAACGAACCCGATAGTCATGTTCAGAATATCAGAAAGAACAATTCAATTTTTTTTAATCGTATCACCCCGAGCAAGGCGTTAATGCCATTGATATGCAGGAGGCTTCATAAGAGTAAAAAGATTGATTTGAAGAGAGTGAAGAGGAAGACGAACCAGTTAGAATGGAGCAAGAGAAGGATCGGAATACAGGTGTGATGGCAGTTGCAAAGGTGGAGAGAAAGGAAAGGATATATGGGGTGGTAAAGAGAGAACTAGTGTCAAGTGGTTAATAGATGAGTATTGGCATTTCATTTAAAATTCTGGAGGTTGTAGCCGTCAGGAAAGCAAGAATATGAAGCGAGTTCCACAGGCGGGAAGTGCGAGAGAAGAAGCTGAAGGAGTAGAATTATTGTCTGCATTTGGTTAATCTAAATGTGAATAGGTGGGACCCAGTTGCCAATCTGTTTGCAGAGACATCAGTGACTTAAGTTCTTTGGAGCAGAAGCCAAGAAAGTATTTATAGAACAGACAAAGGTAGGCCATATTTCATCGGTGGGGAAGTGGCTGTAGTCGAGCCGCCAAGTCGGTACCTATCACATTACTGATTCTCCTTTGAAGCCTGTTGAGAACACTGAGATGACCATCAGGGGCGTCGGACCATATATGGCAGCAGTAGTCCATGCACGGACAAATGGTTGATTTGATGCAGAAGAATGTTATACATGCTTTATAAACAACACAATGTATTTCGACAAAGTATGCCACAAAAATTTGTTAGAGCTAATCAGAAACCTCGAAATATTTGAGAAAGATATTAGAGTCTTCAAGAACGTTTACTGGCTGCAAATCGCCTGCATACGTAAAGGAAATAAATTCAGCACTTATACAAAAAATATAGAGGATCTAAAACAAGGATGTGTCTTCTCTCGTGATCTATTCAACATATACAGTGAAACAATTCTGTTAGGTAGAAGTCCTGACAGATTTCGTCATTGGCTGCTACAATCTGAACAACACTCTCATTGGTGCCCATCTCTCTCTTAACGTTTCTTCTGCATCCTCTGTACTTTCTTTTCTCTCACTTAACCCTCTGCACACCAGTGGCCATCCCGCCTTACTAGGAGCAAAACGGTTTAAAAAGAAAAAATGGAAAGGGCATGTCATTATCATAACATTAGTATCTCACAAGTAGTATAAATTATGTATGCATGTAGTAAAATACTGAACGGAATCTTTCCATATTCCAGTGTGCTATCGTATTTCTATCCATCAGAAATATGCAAATATATCATCCACCTAATAATCCTTAGCTGATATATTTACATAATATCGTCATGCAAAAATTGATCACGCTATAAAAGTTAGTTCTGAAATTTCGGAAACAGTTGTCCTCTTGGATATTTAACTATCGACGTATTGATTTTGACAGGAAGCATCATATGAAGCTTTTCCATTTCATTTCAGTAGAGAAATATCGTTTAAATATGATATTATTAAATAATTTTTCAACTATTATTATTATGATAATTTCGTTAAAATAAAGAAAAAATGAACTGTTAAGTGATATATGTACTCCTTTATGGCAGTGAGTGCTAGAAAATATCCTCAAAGATGAAGAAGAGAATTAAAGCAAACGAAACGTTGTTCTACAGATAGATGATTAGGATACAATGAAAAGAACATGCGAGCAACGACGACGTTTTAAAGAAAATGGAAACAAAAAGAAAAATTATACGAAAGATCAGGAAGGGACAGTTGAAATTTCTAGCTCACATAATGAGGAAAGATGGCTTGGAATATCTGATACTCACAACACAGACTGAGAAAAAATACAGAGAAAAACAACGCATATCTTACAGAGCTGGATTAAATTAATGGCGGAACAGGGTTAAGAAGAAATAACAGAAAATTGAAATCTATTAAAAGCTACAAAAGATAGGAAGTTGTGAAGAGCTATGATCGCTTACATCATGTGTTGTCACGTCACTTAAAAATGAATAATTATACATTAATTAGACCAGGGAGAATGTTTTCTTGAGTCACGGTTTCAAAGTCAAGAACATTCCTGTGAATCTTTCACAATCTTGTTCTTAATTCAAACTTTCCTTCGTTGCTTTTTCAGTATTCTAGATGGAATTCTAGACAGTCCCCATTACTAGCGAAATTACTTTAACAGTCAAGATTTATAGCTTTCTGAACTCTCAAACAAAAGGTCAGTATTTCTAGGTTTCTTTGGCGAAATCTCTTGTCTCATTTAAAAAAGCAAAGTCAATGAGATACAACATGTTACTTTCGTTATAAATCACAATAAGTTCGGGTCTACTTGGTTCAATAAAAAAATGATCTGCCTATAGCACGAGATTAACTCCCTTAACCACGAATGAACTGCGAAATCTCAAACGTACTTGTAAATTTTTCTTTTTTTATAACTGTTTCTGGCTGTTGTTCATACCATTTATTTTCTACGTCAAATTTACGGTATACTTCCTAATGGATTATCTTACCATTATTATTATTATTATTATTATTATTATTATTATTATTATTATATTATTATTATTATTATTATTTAATATTTCCGAAAATCTTGTACTTAAATATTATAGTGTGGCATGATTATTGTTAAAGATATTTTCAATTCCCCTTTCGAATAATTGTAAAGAAAAAATTACATAGTTCTTAGAAAAAAAAAAGAAAAAAAAAAGAAAACCCCAAAAAAAACCTCCCATTTGAATTGCAAATTTGATTTAATATTTCCGGAACCCTTGTACTAAAATATTATAGTATGGTATGATTTTTGTTAATTATATATGCAATTCCCCTTTCGAATAGGTGTAAAGAAAAAATTACATAGTTGTTAGCAAAAGAAAAAGAAAAACCTCAAAAAGCCTCCCATTTTAAAACAAGTTTGATTTAACAAAAATAAGTACAATAATTTAAATATATACGAAGTGTTTCAATTGTGAACAGAAAGTGAATGGAAAGTGCAACGCTGAAATCCGAACGTGCATTAGAATGGTGGAATATGGCTTCCAAAATCTAAGTAAGTATTAGGATACATAACATTGTCACTAAAAACAAAGTAAAGTATAGTAAACTTTTGCGTAATATCAATTTACCCATATGTAAGTGTATAGTGGACAATTTCTTCTGATTAAGAAGAGAGTTGAAGCAACTGGAATGTGCTTCTACAGAAGGATGCTCTGAATACGATGAACCGAACATGTTAGCAAACGCGAAGTTTTAGAGAAAATGAAAACAAAGATGACACCTATTTTTAACATCAGGAGG
Source organism: Ascarosepion bandense (assembly GCA_037127315.1). Classification (NCBI taxonomy): domain Eukaryota; kingdom Metazoa; phylum Mollusca; class Cephalopoda; order Sepiida; family Sepiidae; genus Ascarosepion; species Ascarosepion bandense. The sequence continues at coordinate 2,603,912 of JBBBDQ010001232.1, read as the reverse complement.
AAACTTTTTATGACACGTATTTAGGAATAGAGTTTGAAGAATTTGACACTCACAGGAAAGGTTGAAGTCAAACGAGACAAAAGGAAACCACATATAACCTACATAGCGAGCTCCTTTAAATGCACTACAGAAATTATAACAAAAAGATTATAATTTATTAAGAGTTACAAAGGAGAGGAAGTATTAGAGAAAAAGCTAAGTTCGCCATTAACCTGATGGGGCACGACACGCAAAAGACATGTGAAATAGGTAGGCAGGGTCAAATGCAAAATAAAAAAAAAACTCTCCATCAAACATAATTTACAGTCATTGTAATAACAAGAGAAAGAAAAAAAATAACACGGCAAATATAATATAAAGTAAACAAACAGTTTTATGCAATACAAATCAACAGTAATATCGCAATAAGTTCGCAAACTAAGAATTCGCTTTGAAAAGCAAAAGCAATTTGTGAAAAGCGAAAGTAGTTTTCTGATTTCAAGACAAAGCAGATCGGGACTGAGCCATAGTAAAATGCCAACCGACTTATTTTATTTTAAAGAAAAAATAAACCCCAGAATTGGTGTTCTGCCTATAAAAGCGATTAACAAGTATTTATCAGTCGTTCCACCTAGAAAGGTGTAAACCAACAACAAATATGAAGAAATAAACATACAAATTATGTGACAACATCAGGCGTCTTTCTATTTAATATATCACTAGAAATTATCAGTTTAATCTAAAAGACATTGTTTATATGGAAGCTTAAAAGGAAAAACAAACCTTCCGATAGACTTTAATTCAGTAAGATATTTATAACATGTTTACCAGTAAATACACGCCGGGAAGACAACACCATTTCAAATATTAAAATGGCAGTAGACAGTGCAAACAATTGCTAACTGTGGTAATGAAATTTACTGACCTCGATTTGTTCGAGGCGTAATACCAAATTATTATCCAAAATTATCCATTTTCGTTATTAGATTAATTTTCTTTCTCATTAATTTATAGAAATCGTATAATTTACGCGATTTCCTCATGAAAGACATGATATTCGTAACAATTTACTTTTATACACACATATATATGTGACATTAGCAAATGCACAAATTTATTCATTGTTTGGAAATCAAAGCTAATAGATAAATAAAGGAATGTCATTTGAAATAATAGCTTCTAGGATCAATAAAATTCAAAACTACAGTGCGTGCTTATCACATCGACTGCCAACAAAATTTATGTTTGTGAAATACCGAATTTACTTCCAGGTATATATTTACTATTATAACAATGTTAAGATTTTAATTGAACATATAAATCAACCCATAGAAATTTTTTGTTTTATTGCTTAAGTTGTCAATTATAAAGTTGTTGCTTGAAGTCAGATTCTGGAACTGACTGTTTTTCAGTCAACATGTTAAAATATGCTTTTTCATTCTCTCATTGTCACGCACACATAGATACATACAGTCCCTTTCAAAAGTATTATAACGGGAAGTCCTTTATTGTTTTTGTTCGCTAAAGACATTTATGTTTAAGATAGAAAAATGGATATAATACCAAACTTTACAATTTAGTATTTTATTTAAGAGTATTTACGTTTTCAGATGTTAACTAAATTAGGATATACCCCCGTTTGTATGAACCACCTCTTTTTTATAGTGGGCCAAACTATTGCAAAATGTGACTAACATACGTTTCTTGCTATCCAGCTGTTGCTTTAATAGGATCAGTTAGTAAAGTACCATACGTGAAACACGCTTGGGCGATCATGTCTTGAAAGAGACATTACTGACTGGGCAGAAGATTATTCCACAGTAAGTTGCCATTGATTTCTGCGGTAGACCGGTTGCCAGCCAAGGCTATAGAACCCAATCTGTCCTGTTAATTAACCCATAACTGGAAGTAAGAGACGGATTAGTACCTTTCCTAAGGGTATTTGCGCGTAAGTGAATGCAATCAATTCAAATGGAATTCGAACTCGGCTCCCCGAGTTCTCGTTCCAAGCCCATATCCACTGCACCACAACGCACATCTATTTAATAGGATACTCATTCTATATCATCCAACAATTAACTGAAACACGAAAACAAAATTGCACACACGCAAAACCGTATCAGAATGATTGAAAACATTTTTGGAAAAAAACAGACACAGGCATATATCACAAGCCGGTGTAAAAATTAAGCTTCTGGATTCTGATTGATTGGGAAATATCAAATTGAACTATGACTGCGGTAATATTTTCTTAACAACTAAAAAATGGGTATGCGGTTGGAGCCGACCACGTGACCTGATCTAAGTATTTATTTACGTCTCATGACCGGCCAAAGAAACTCCGATGGGAGCAAGGATCAGTTAAGGAAATCGTCACAATGTAAGAGAGAAATGTCACCAAACCTGTCATGCTTCGTCAACATACATTCGTTCTTCCTCTCCTTCCTATTTTTCTATTCTTCGTCTTCATTCACTCGCCGACAAAGAAACAACAACAACAACAAGGCATCGTCAACTGACTCCTAAAAACTAACGTCAGATAATAGAAGTTCCTTTATTGCTTCAACTGTTTTTACTTTTTCGCCGCCCATAAAAAAAGAAAGGAACAAATACATTATTAGTAACCTGTTAATCTTTCTACATACACACTTTCTGCTATTTACAAATATAAGCACTTCATTAAATCCATAATACTATTTTTCTGGAATATTTAACTACGTATTTTCTCTTTGACCATTTTACTTTTAAAAATTGACTAAGTTCATATTCTGTTTGAACAATTTACTTCTTACAAATTTGCTATTCTGTTCTGTTAATAAAATTTCACTTATTTAAAAACAAAACACTTGTATTCGTCCAACGTTTAATCAAATTTCTGCTATATTAAATTGCGGGAACTTCGGTTGCGTTTGGCACAAGCCCAATTTGATAAATATCACCAAGGCCCCTTCACCTTTTTGATTAAGTTTTTAAGTATTCAATGGATTTTAATGATTTCTCTTTGTTTTAGTTGTGAGTTCACCTGTACAAACTGCATTTCTTATTAAAAAAGGTAAACCAACATGGTGACTAAAGCGCTATCTATTGAAGAAAATAAGCTTATGTGGAGCTGAGAAAAGAAGAAAAATAGATTAGACCGACTGAGTAAACATTAAGTTTATCGAACACATCAATGTTGAATTTCCTGAAAAAGACAAAACTACTAGAAAACAAAAACATAGAACAGGTTAGGCGAGGAAAACAGTAGTAGTTGATGATAGAAACATTGTGGGATTTTGGATGAGAAACCCCTCAACAAAAAAAAAATATCAGTGACATCACTAACACCCTCCCCTGTATACAGGGGCAAAGATTTCAAAATCCATCGTTCTAAGAAAGCTTCCAGAGTTAAAAATGTCGAAGCTGTACCACAAAATGCAAATCACTCATCCTCAGTAATAATCGGTAGAAAAGATTGGAATTCACAAGGAAGTATAGAGATGAACAACAAAAGTTTTTGAAGAAATTTTTATAGACTGATGAGACCAAGGTTAATCTCTACGAAAATTATGGAAAGGGCAAAGTATAGAAAAAGAAAATTTACTTATGATCATAAGCACATATGTTCATCTGTGAAGCATGGTGGCTTGGTCTTGCATGGCTCCTTCTGGAACAGGATCATTGATGTTTATTGATGACTTAACTCTTGATGGTAACAACAGATTGGATTCAGGAGCTCGACCAAATATTTTGCCTACCACGTTATAGAGAAAGTCATCCAGAATAACTGAGAAGGAAGTTTATCATGCAGCAGGACAATGAATCCAAACATACTGCCAACACAACCAAAGACTTCATCAAGAGAAAAAAGGTACAGTTTTAAACTGATCAATTCAATCACCGGACTTTAACCCAATAGAGCACAAATTTCATCTCATGATGAGGAGACTGATGGAAGAAACCACAAAAAAAGGCTTTTAGAAGGGTTCCGTTAAATACGGGGAAAAGCAACACAAATGAAGAATGCCGCAGTTTGATGATATCAATGGATCTTAAGTTTGATGCAGTTGCTGCAATCATGGGTTACTAAAGGTTATTTAAGTTAATGGTGTCTGTGACTTTAACGCTGTTTAAATATGTTAATATAAATCCCAAGAAATAAAAGATAATTAAATTATATATATATATATATATATATATATATATATATATATATATATATATATATATATATGTATGTGTGTGTGTGTGTGTGTGTGTGGAGAAAGAAAGAAAGAGAGAGGGCTATTGCCGAGAAGACTGATAATTCTGCACATATTTTTATGCGAAGTAGATAATCTCCCGTCTTTGTGACCTTGGGTCAGTTGAAGGCTAAGTAAATATTGATAAATACTGCGTGTTCAGTGTGTTGATGATTCCTTGCTGAACATAAAGGGACGAAAAGAGTCAGAGACAGAGACAAAGTGACGAAGAGAGAAAGAAAGAATGTGTGTGTGAAAAAAGAGAGGAAAAGAAAGAATAAAAATAAGGAAAATGGGTAATAAGTAACAGTATACAGACAGACAGACAAATAGATAGATAGACAGATAGATAGATAGACAGACAGATAGATAGATAGACAGATAGATAGATAGATAGATAGATAGATAGATAGATAGATAGATAGATAGATAGATAGATAGATTAAAATAAGCTTTCATATAATTCTCACGCAAACTATACCTCATTGTGGTATTGTCCTATATTTTTGTCTTTGTGGCATGCGATGATAAAATCTAGAATATCTGAGATAGATATATTACTAGCAGTATAGCCCGGCGTTGCTCGGGTGTAATGAAAGCTTTAAAACGAATGCATGGTCCTGGAGATCAGACTCAGCCTAAAGAATATTTGTGTGAAGGTTTGGTGAGAATCGGATAAAATTTTGGATTGGTATAAAGGACATACAGACAGATAAACAGACACACACACAAACAACTTGCCTTATATATATATATATATATATATATATATATATATCGATTTCCTGCACTATTCTAAGAACTGCAACCTTGAAACTTCTGAATATCATTTTTTATGACTTTGTCTATGAGTGTATCAAATTTTATTAAAATCAGACCTTTCCTTCCATATCCCGATTTTTTCGATTATCGATTTTCGAAATTTATCGGGGGTAACTCGACACAAAACCTAGCTAAGAACACTCGCAGACGCTTAAAGTAAAACTGTGTAAATTTTCAATAAAATCGGTTCAGCCCTTTCGGAGTCTATAGTTAACGGGGACACAAACACACACAGACACATACACACACAGACAAAGTTCCATTTATAAATTAGATATAGATTTGTTAATTTTATCAAAATAGTTTTCTAAGTCCATATATTCGCTTTAGACTGTATTCTATATATTCACTTTGACGAAATCAAATTCTCATTATTCCGCCTTATTTACTCTTTAATTGATTTTAATCAGTGAAGCGACCGTTTCGCCAATGCTGACGAACCCTCCTCCTCCACACTTACATTTCACATCAAAAAGCAACGTATCAGCCACCATCTTTCTTTTTATCAGTTTATTCGCGTTATATTTGACTTGCTCATTTTTATTTCACCTAATTTAGGTTCGATATATTTACGATTATCGGCGCATATGTCCATCAGCAAAAAGAGCAACCCCAAATACCAAATACATTTAGGAGATACTAAAGTCAAGCAGGTACCAAAATGTAAGTACCTGGGAAGTGTTCTAACAGAAGACAGAAAGTGCAACACAGAGATCCGAAGGCGAATTGGCATGACGAATTAAGCATTCCAGAAGCTGAGTAAAGTATTAAGAGACATAAAACATTCACTAGAAACAAAGAAGAGAATACTAGATTGTATGTGATGTCAGTTCTTCAATACGGCAGTGAATGCCGGACAATATCATCAAAGATGAAAGAAAAACTTGAAGCAGCTGAAGGATGCTGCAGATATCGTGGACCGAGCATGTGAGCAATTATGAGGTTTAGTAAAAGATGGAAACAAAAGGAAATTGATATTGAGCATTAGGAAGAGACGACTACTGATTTTGGGACATGCAATGAGGAAGGAAGGCTTGTATAACCTGATACTAACAGGCCAGATAAAGGGAAATGTGACAAAAGAAAGCAGCGGATAACATATTTGAAGGGCCTGAGTAGGTGGATGATAGAACTGGGTTTGAGTGGTGTCACAGAAGAAAGTGTGCTCAGAGACACCAGAAATACGGAAGGCCATGATCGCCTATGTTCTGAAGGGACAAGGCACATAGAAGAAGAAGATATATTATAACTGCTTATAAAAAATTATAATGTAGATGTAAATTGGGGGATCAAATCTATGTTATAATCAATATATAAACTTATCCGTCATTTTGTGTCCATGTTAGTTTCTATACATTTATATTCTAGATATATGGTCTTGGGCTAGTGGATAACAGAACGGAGGTTGCATGGTGTCACAGGAGGAAGTGTGCTTAGAGACACCAAAAATAGGGAGACGTGAAAGGCCATGGTCACCTACGCCTTGTAGGGACAAGGCACATAGAAGAAGAAGAGGTGCATATTTCTTTTAACTGTGGTATATTTTCAGATCTTTTTCCAACAGATATTTCTTTTTCAATATTAATTATTTCGTAAAAGGTTACTCCTGCTTTATAATATTTTAGAATAATAAAAATATAATTAGTATTATTATAAGCATTAGCTGGAAAATGGTTTGCCAAATTCCACCAAAGAGAATAGCTGTCTCGGTATTTAATTGCCCTTCGAACATGGGTTAGCCCTACTTTGCTTTTGTTGATGTCATTATTTCTTTATGTGATTTTCTTCCGGGTCCCAACCAGATATCTAAGGTTAGAAATAGTTTCATCAAATTTTCCTCTGATCATTAAAAAAATAAAATATTCACATACATTTTAAATGCATAACATTATTCGTAAGGCGAGAACTGTACTTCTAAGTCCAGTATTTCTCTTTATTTCTGTCATGGCACGGGCTACAAGGAATATTTTAAATGAGTATATAAAAAACTTTCCGGTCGATCCGAGTGTTCCAACTACAACTGGAATTATTGGTGTCCGTATGTGCCACTTTTTTTTCAAAATCTTATTATTATTATTATTTCCAATTTTCCTGATTTACTACTTAATACAGTATTTGATGCCATCTCCGGCCATGTGGTCAAAACGTAGGTTATGTTTGTAATTTTGGCGATTTGTCATGAGTCCATAGCAGTATGGACACTATTGAGAAACCTGTATCCTCATAAACCACATCAGTGGTTGAACAAATCTTCGGGAATGCAACTGTTTAGACGAAAACTTTCAAAAACCGTTTATTTTGTACGTGTTTACTCGTGCAACCAGACTGGCAGCAGGGTCCCACCCATTCACAGTTAGATCAACCAAATGCAGCCGACGATTCTACTCCTGCAACTTCTTTTCGGCACTTCCCGCCTGTGGAATTCGCTTCCATATTCTTGCTTTCCTGACGCCTACAACCTCCAGGAATGTAAATGCCAGGTCAATTCTCATCTATTAACTACTGACCCTACTTCTTTCCGCACTGTCCTGTAGATCCTTTCCTTTCTCTCACCTTCGCAACTGTCATCACACCTATATTCCCATCCTTCTCCTGCGCCTTTCTAACTGGTTCTTCCTTCTCCTCATTTTCCTCTAATCCTTTTACTCTTATGTAGCCCCCTGCACATCAGTGGCGTTCCCGACCTGCTCCGGGTGATGTGATTAAAAAAAAATAATAGTGAGGTATTTAGCGTTCTAGTTTTGTTCAACAGCTGAGCACACCAGATGATGCGCTTAGTCTTGTCTGCATAGTTGCCATATAAACCACAGACGAGCATGATCAGGTCCGTGAAACAGCCATTAGCAAGCCAATTTAACCTGCATATTTGTAAACGAGTAACCAACCATTAAGTTCAGACCTGACTTAAAGCAATATTTAATTCGAAAATTACCGAGCATATTAGCTTATTTTATTTTTAAAGTGAGAAATACTTATCAGATTTTCTGGGTTTTTATTAATGTATGTATAAGTATATTTTAATTATTACTTGTATTAGACCTAGATAATTAGGAGGGAGGAATGGAAAGTCCCTAATTGTCTTGGTTTCTGGGGGTGAGTCCATGAAATAGTGGTATGATTTGCATGTATTTCTGCTAGTCCTCACACATTAATTCTAAGCAGACCGCTTATAAAAACCCCAAAAATGTTAGACTGAAGAGAGAGTCTTTGTCAACGGCTGCATTGATATCATGGACATTCGGAAACTGGTCATTAAGAAAACTCTTCATGGACCTGCCTGAGAGAAATTTTCCTATAGATACCAGAATCGGGGATATCGTACAAAAATAGACATGTTTTCAAATGCTTTTGATATATCACAATTTGTAAATCTGGCACGAATTACCATTGAGCGTCACACTGATTCTGAAGTTGATTGGATTAAAAATATATACAGTTAATCTAGAGGATCAAAATACATACAGTGTGTGACACAGGAGATTAATTCTTTTGAGGGGATTCATTACAATCTTGTTCATGACAAATTCAACGGGAGGGCTAAAAAAGCCGATGAGTTGATATTTTGATAAAGATAAAGTTTGACTAGAATTTTCAAAAAAACATACACTCTACTGATACTTGCACCTATACAAAAACCTTAAATTTCTCTTTCAGTTAATTGTTAAGCAACTTTCTTAGGGTTAAAATAAAAATGTCAAATGTTACAACAGCTAATTTAACTTGCTTCACAGATTTTCTATGTTTGTATTAATGCATGTATAAGTATATTTTAATTATTACTTATGTATGTATAAGTATAATTTAATTATTACTTGTAATAATAAAGTTTATTTAGTAGAAAACTGAATGTTCTGGAAGTCATTTTATTATTATGCTGTCATTTTTCATCATATTCCAATTTCTGCTTTGATCGCACTACCTGCCAAGTCTGCGGGAAGACCTAAAGCAGGGCGTGGCGTGTTATTATGGCTCCGTTTCATGTTTTTTCTATCTCTCCTAACATCCCTTAAGTTCTCCTTAGTATGTGGGCTGTAACAAGACAATGTTTTGTATATCTCTTAAGCTGGGGTTTCCAGGGATTCTTTCAATGTGTTGATTTGTTCCATTTTTTATCATTCCAAGTGCACCAACTATCACTGGCACAATTCTGGTTTTCAATTTACACATTTTTCTATTTCAATTTCTAGGTCTTTATGTTTTGAAAGTTTTTCAAATTCCTTGATTGCTATGTTAAAATCCGCTGGACAAGCCATTTCAATTTAAAGACAAGTTTTTTCTTTCTGGTTTTTAACAATAATGTCCGGCCTATTTGCTTCAATTTTTCTGTCTGTGTAGATGGTGTAATCCCATAAAATGATGACATCTTCTATTTCTGTAACCGGTGCTGTATGATGTTCATACCAGTGTTTGTTTACAGATTTTCCATAGTGTTTGCACATTGTCCAATGTAACTATTGCCCCACTCTATCGTGGCGATTTTTATATTCATTTGGAACAACCTGAGATTAGATGGTTGATTGTTTCTTGGTGTTTATCACAAAACCTGCATTTTGGATCCATATTATTATGTATATTTGCCTGAAAGTTTTAGTGAAAAGACTTTGGTCTTGCGCTGCAAGAATAAAGCCTTCAGTCTCAGATTTTAATCCAGATGCACGTAACCATCGATGAGTATTAACTTTGTCAACATTGGATTTATTGGCACGTTCTGGATATTGGCCATGCAGAGGTTTGTCTTGCCAGCGCTGTTTCATCTGTTCAAGAGCTTTATCTTTGGCGTTCATTTTAATATTTTTGCCGCAATAGTTGGTTCTTGGCTTCTGTTTTGCTTTTCTACAGAATCTACTAACTGTAAATCTTTTTTGTATTTACCGCCTTCTTTTACTATTGAATATTTTTCTTTCTTTCTTCATGTTGCCTTACTAATTGTATCATCAAGTCCTTTGTTGTTTCTATGTATGCTAGTAAGCCAATAGTCGCTGTCTTGTATGAGTAATCTAGCTGAATAAGACTTCTTCCACTTTTTTTACTGGGTATGTATAGACAGTTTACATCAGCCCTTGGATGATTCATCTTATGCTTAGAAAGAAGCTTTCTTGTTCTAGAATCCATTCGCCCGATGTCGTTTAGAGTCCAGTTTCGGATGTTGAAACTATATTGGACAACTGGAATTGCAAGTCTATTAATTGCATAATTCTGTTCTGAGAATTCAATTCAGTTTTTAATATCATTCGAAGCCTTCTATAGTACTTTTTACGCACTATTTACTTTATTCTTTATGGTGAATTTTTTCACCCCCATTTACACGTAGGTATTTATAAGCTTCTTCTGGCTTCAACTTATTTTATTGTTATGGCAGGATCTAAGCTAATTGAGGATGTTTCTTGTAGTGATACACGTAAAACTGTAGCTTTAACACATCTATTCAAATTGAATTTCATTCCAATGTCTTCGTTGAAGCATTTTGCAGAAGATCTTCCAGCTCATTATCATTCTTAGCAAACAACTTTAAGTCATCCATGTAAAATAGATGGCTTTTTTTTTTTTGGCCTATTTTATAACCACATTTTGTCTTATTAAGTTGACTGGTTTGTGCTATTAATGATATGCAGAATAGTAAGGGAGATAAAGAATCACATTGAAATATACCACTTTTGATGTTTATTTCATCAGACTTATAGGTTCCATTTATATGATTGAAGTAAAGGGTTGTTTTCCATATAGACATGCACTGTTTGATGAAATTGATGATGACGGGCGATATCTTGTATATATTTAAAGTCTTTAAAATCCAGGGATGTGGCACACTATCGAATGCCTTTCGATAATCTATCCAGGCAGTACTAAGATTTTTCTTTGTGCTGTAGCAGTTTTCCAGGATCATTTTGTTAATTAGCAATTGGTATTTACATCCATAACAGCCACGTTTGCACCCTTTTTGTTCAATCGGTATCATGTCATTTCTTTCTAAGTATAAATATGTCTGTTTTGTTAAAATAGATGTTAATAGTTTATATGTTGTCGGAAGACATGTAATTTGTCTGTAGTTTTTCGGGTTGTTTGTGTCACCATTCTTGGGTAGAAGAAATGTAATTCCTTTGGTCATCCATGCAGGAATTTTAGTGGGATCGTCAACCATTTCTTGAAGTTCTTTGGCTAGTTTTTTATGTGCTGTATTTAAATAATATAGCCAAAAGTTAGGAATTTTATCTATACATGCGAATTCCCAATTGTGTACTTTTTTTAGTGCAAATTTAACATCCACTTCTGTAATTCCAGCCCATGTCTGTTCTGGTTTCTTTTTCATTCGTTCTATCTCTTGTGCAATCCAATGTACCTCCTTGCTATGTTCTTTAGGGCAAGCCCATATCTTTTCCCAGAACTGTGTAACTTCTTCCATTCTGGGGGGGGGGGGGGGACTGTCACTTCAATTCTTTTTTACCTATATCCCTGTAATATCTCTTTGTATCGGTTTGAAAAATCTTGTTTTGTCTGTAAAATCTTGCTCTTTTCTCATAGCGTCTTATTCTTTGAGCCTTCAGTTGTATTTTTTGCTTTATTTTTTCTTTAGTTGATAAGACTTCATTTTCATTTCTAATGTTGTATTTTCTTTCGACTCTTCTGCTTTTCCTAGTTCTTACATTTATTCCTCTTCTCAGTTCATCTAGTACTGATAGTTCACTTCTAAGTTGTTCGATTTCTTTTTCTATTTTTTTCTTTTCCAAGGTGGAATCTGCGAGACTGCCTTGTTATTATTATTATTATTATTATTATTATTATTATTATTATTATTGCAGGTACAGTTTATGCTCCATTCTTAAAATTGTTTTTCTTTGCTGCTTACTTGGTAGTTAAAAATTAATGATGAGGGAGGATCAAAAACCGGTTAACCTCTGATATGTTATTTTTTATTTCATGACTTCAATGTTTTGATGCTCTTCTCATCGATGGTTTATCTTATTATGTTATTTCCTTTTTCCTTGTTTGTTGATTTTATATATAAAATTGTAATATGTCGATTTTTAATAACATTAATGAACATTTTGGTCCCCTTATAAAGAGTTGTTTGGGGTATCAACATTTCATTGAACTTTTTAATCACATTTGACACGTATACTATTTTCGCAGACTTTCTTTCTAAAGAAAAAAGTAAGACATATAATTCAAGCAAATAAATATTAAGATATAAATTGATTCGCCATTTACAAAACATATAATGAATATCTAAATTACCTGGGACGAGTTCAATGCAACCTTCAGCGTTTGTAGTTAAGTTATTGTTTCGACAGGAGCGAAATATTACGTCTCTTCGCTGTTAAAGTTTACTGAGATTCTTCAAATCTCGTAGCGACTGTAATTATCCTCAGGGGGCTGTAATTCAAAATCTCAACGCCTGTGATTATCATCAGGAGGTGGTAATCCAGCTTCGTTTAATCACTAATTATTTGCTGAGCTGTTTAACAGAGTGAATGAAATACGTTTGGGAAGATAACTGTTTCTTTTATATCGTTTATTGCAATATCTTATCTATTGGCTTGTATATCGCGGTTTATGTACACTTACGTCCCACGGCACTGTAACCTTTTCGTTTATGTCACTGGCAATGACTTGTACTAATACTGATTTTTTTACATTGGAGAAGTTTATCATTTTTTTTTATATCTTACAATGCATCTATTTTCCTACACTATGATATATGGGAGAGTACAAAATAAAAGTATCTTCCTTTCCGTCCTGTTTGCAAATTCGCGGGCAAGTGTGAAAATATTTATTAACCAATGAAAGAAGAGCTATTTTCAGAAAACAAAAATTGTATCACGTTTCTTCCCGCTCAACATGGTTTTGTGTTGGGATTTGACCCCGCAATTGACTTGGCTAAATATTGCACATTTTTCGGTCGGTCAACACAAAGAGAAAGAGAAAGAGAGAGATAGAAGCAGAGAGCGCTCAACACACCATAGTGTAACAGACACTGTCCCAGTGACCCGTATTCGGCACCTCTCATTTCTCTCTCTCTCTCTCTCTCTCTCTCTCTCTCTCTCGCGTGCTGTTTCCTTTATCTCTTCTTCTCCCACTTCACCTACTCACAACAGAAAGAGAGGAACAAGACATTAATAATACTTTGTTGATACACTCAGCAAAAACATGGACTTGACAATTTTCTGTAACCAATCAAATTTCATATTTTGCTAAAACGAATGAATTCTTAATTCTTTAAACTCCTTACTACAATTCCTCTTAGAACACTTTCAGAGTTAATGATTTGATATATACACTTTGATGTTATGCTGTTCGATTAATAATTTTTCATTTTTTATACAAACGAAGGTGTTTTTTATGCCAACCTTCTGATGATTATTTGGAGTAAACTGTAGGGAGTTGGGTTATGTTTGGAACAAGGCCAATTTTATAAATGTGATCGAGCTCCATACTACACATGCTTATATGGAAATTTATTTGGGTTAGGAGAGAGCACCAATGTACTATATGTTCAATTTTGTAATTATTCCATTAATTGTTGGTATCTTTTTCTGCAAAATTTTCATTAATGTGGATAGCCATGTCTTCGAGATTTGACTTGTGTTTGTGGTGATACCGAGCAAAGCGAGGGACCAGTCATTTGCTTTCCGGTTCTGAGAGTGCAAACATCCGGTCCCTCGCTTTGCTCGGAATCACCACATCAGGAGATGTGCTAATTACGCTGGTACTTTCTCAACTCTGGCGATTCTTTCTGTGTCGGCTCTTTATTTCGTCTTTGTGGGTTCCAGCAGATCATTTGGGAATACACCCGTATTTAATTCTGGGCTTCCCATTGGATAAAATTTGCTCATGAACTGGAATCTGGTATTTAATTAATTTTTGATTTTCTGCCGGAACATATGCGTAGAACCGGGTGCGCAAAGACCAGTTTTGGTCATTTGCTTTCTGGTCATGATATTGCAAACATCCGGTTCCTCGCTTTGCTCGGTATCACCTCATGTTTACTGAAGTCATTAATTGTCAAACCTTCTATCTTTGCATGAATAATGTGGCGGACTCATGTCCCAGAACACATGTACCTGGTAACTTTCATCAGTCGATATTGATCTTGCGCAGCTAAAATAAATATCTCTTTTCTGTTTACACCATAAGACTTCGCATCCGATGATGCGTCAGAATTTTGTTAACATCAATCTTCTGTGCTAATAATTGTTTTACACGTCAACACGACATTTTTTAACCAAGAAACAAAACACGGTTTTTAACTAATTTATTGGTGCTGATTTTGAAAATGACCTTAGATTTTCATGGTTAGCTACTCGTTTTGGTTTATTAAAATTGCTCATTTATGGAAAAAAATTAAATTTACGATTTCGGCTGATTGCAACATTTAGTTAATAAAGGTCATAGTAACCAATCAATTTTCCGGGAAGCCAAGCAATTTATGTCAGCTAACTGAAATAAAATATTTTCATCAGAATAAAACTGTTTTTGAGTCAAAAATTTTAAAATAGGAGTACCTTATTTTTACCCATTTATCTCCCAAATTCAAATGAACTATTAAACGTTATCAGTAATACGCTGATATGAATATTAAGGTTCATTTTTTTACATGGTCATCTAGATAAATTCTGGATAATTGCGGCGATATGAGTCATGTACCAGGAGAACAATTCGATCAGGATATCAAAACAATGGAAGAGCACCAAGAGGAACAGTGGTATAAACAAACGATGGGTGACTGCTGCTGGTAAATCAAAAGAAAATGAAATGACACTTAATATAATAGAAATTTAAGAAAGAGAAAATTTATACATAGTTATGTTCTTATGTTCACGAAAGTTTTATTTCTGCTGTTAGTTTAATTAATGATTTCATAAATATCATTGTTAGGCCTAGTATATTCAGTCGTGTTATTTTTAAGACTTTAGGTCTGATTGTTATTGAAAAAATAATAGTTTTCAATACGAACTGAGAAGTTTATCTGATTTTACTTATATTGACTGCCATAAGTCAATATCATATATACAGAAAAGAAATAAAAACTTTTTTTCCGAAATTGAGTTATTTCTGTACAGGAAAAACAGTTGCCAACCAATAAAAAGTAAGATCATTTTCAGATTCAGTGCCCTCAAACTAACTAAAAAAGATGTTTTTGATCTCGATTTTTCTTTTTTTTTTTTTTGAACAGTGTCATCTTCTATGTAAGGGTTTTTCCCTGTTAATTTTCAGGTAAATTATTATAATTTGTAAGAGGAAGAATTGGAGGAAGATATGCATGTATGACATTACTTAGATTTTTACCATTTATATTTTTAATAATAACGATCGACTGGAAACAGGGGACCCCTGGAATGATTTGAAATTAACAAATTACTTATTTATATCGCTACGTCTGTATTAAAAATTATGAATTATGATTTTTGAATGTACAAATTTAATTGCAATATTTTGGAAGATTTCTAAGTTTTCACTTGAAATCGAGAAAATGCAAACATTTAACAAAATGGTTTTAATGCATGGAAGAAATAAAATTTCATATTAAACTGACGCTAAGTGGATATAGGTTAATGGCATTAGTACAAAAACAATGAAAAAAACATTTATAGCCTAATACATCTGCTACTCTGCATTGGCTGCTATTATACAACTCGTTAAAATATAAAACAAAATAAAACAAAATTATTCCCCTGGGTTAAAAAAAAAAGCTATAATAGAAGACGCAACAAAGTCTGTTAAATGTGTTTAATTGATTAAAAGTGTAACCCAATTGAGTCATTCATTCCTGCACTTAGTTTTCTAGTTCTTACGTTAGAGCTGTGATTAAATATTCGATTTTTTTGTCAATACTTCATCTCATAGTTAATGTTGGATGAAAGTGGGGATTTCACACTTACGCCAAGACGGTTAATGCCTGAACTGAATCGTTCAACCTTTTTTTTTATACATTTTCTGTCTTTCTTTTTTAATCTCTTTCTGAAACAATTGAATTTCAACTTTACAATTAGCTTCCATTTTGATCGGGATTTTCATTTAATGTTTTTAATTATTAATCGAAAGTTGAAATCCTGCAGTTTCTGCTGAGCTAAACAGATAAAGATTCAAACTCAAAATATAATCAATTATTATTATTATTATTATTATTATTATTATTATTATTTGTACTAAAATGCAACTATTTTATAGCTCTTATCATTATCGTAAAACATATGATAACGCTCTTCTGCGCATCTTTCTAATGATATTCTTGGGATAGAAATATTTACTGTCAAAAATATGGGACGGCTTAACTTAGTCCTATCAAAACGATGTCAAAACAAACCAACGCTGTTACAGTTTTGTAGAGATATGTATATTATATGATAACAATGCCATTTGATTTTTAGATTAAAATAAAGTTTGTTATTAGAAATATAAATAAAAATTTCGTGATCCGAGATTATACAATGCCGGTAAAGTTTAATCCTCAAATGCAAATGTATTATTGGATTAATATTTAATTTTAATCCCAGCTCTATAAAGATTTTCATGCATCATAAGAGATATATAATCTATAAAAAGTAACGCCATTTAATGGGAACACAACACTGCAAAAAATAAGTAAAAAGTTATATCAGAATATTAAACAAAATAATAAAAATGACAACTTAAGAATTATAACAGCAAAAAAAAAAAAACAATAAAAAAAATTAGATACGAAGAAAAAATTCAGTTTTTTTTTCTTTTTAAGTTTTCTTTGCCATTCCAATGCCTCCCCACATTTAAATTCATTTTCGTTTATCTCTTAACTGTTCACGGAAATGTTGTTTCCATTTGTCCGTTTGTTTGCTTGTTTTCAATTTTATTACATGAGTTGAGATGACCTATCTCGTATAACATATCTTTTATTGCTGAACTCTTGATAAGTAGTGTATTGGTTAACAGGAGAAAACGAAAGCTCGACAAGACGAGTTTAAATGCAGGCCGAGTTCATTGCATCTACTTTCGCGTAAAAAACCATCATATCAGACATCAGATGTAATTAAATTATCAGAGTAGATTGGCCTGTCTAGTTTTGATTGCAAACAAGCCTAGATGAAAGACAATGTAGTTATGCCCATGCTCCAAGAATAGTGCAATGGGAAAGAATTATGGACTTAACAAGTAAATTCGAGAACAATAATATTAGATGTGACAAATTTCCCTGTTTTAAACGTTGTCTTCATAAGTTTTCTTGGACTGAATTCTATTCCGATGTCATCACTGAATTCATTTAATATCTCCAGTTGTCATTTGAAATCGTTTTCATTTCTCACATAAAACTGGAAATCATCCAAGTTCGATTAAAACTACTAATTTATTATTATTATTATTATTATTATTATTATTATTATTATTATTATTATATAGGCAGGAGGTATTGTGTTCGGTCGCATTTGTGTTTTTATGTACGTTCATTTGTTAATGAATTGAACGCAGTTAGGATCGGCTATCAAATTGTACGCTCTCAGTTACTGGCTGTTTGTTTACATCTTTATCTGCTGTACGCCGATAGCGAATTGGAAATCAGTTAGATTTCAATGTCGGCATGAAGCAAACGATTAATCTAGCAGCAATGAATAGCAGTGATACCACGAAACAGGCTTCTCTGCAGATTATATATATCTTTTCTTTTCTGACAGGCAATATGGCTTCCACTTTGCCAGGTCCACGGCCGACTTGCTAACAACCGTAACGGAGTACATGCTCCAGGCCCTTGGTGAGTCTGACGAGGCTCGCGCAGTTGCTCTGGACATCTCCAAGGCTTTCGACAGGGTTTGGCACTCTGTCTTCCTATGCAAGCTACGTGGTTACGGTATTACTGCTTGATCTAATCCAATTTTTTTTAAATATCCGCAAAATGAAGGTCGTTTTGAATGGGCGTGCCTCTTCATCCTACAGCACGAATGCTGGTGTCCCACAGGGAGCTCTATCCTGGGCCCGATGCTCTTCCTTATTCTCATCAACGACCTCCCAGATGAGATCAAGTCCCAAGTAGGCATCTACGCAGATGACACTACAATATACTCCAGCACCAGTAAGAAACCTGTCGTGGTGGACAGACATAATCTAGCTGCTGACCTTGAACGGGATCTACACTCTGTGGTGAACTGGTGCAAGAAGTGGCTTGTCAACTTCAATTCGTCTAAGACCAAGCTGTTGTCTGTCAACCATTACAGGCAACCTCTCCTGCCTCCCATAAGAATGGACCAAGCGATTCTTCTCCCTGAGAGCAATACACTACGCCTCATCGGCATTACCCTGTCCTCAGACCTCAAATGGAACCACTAAATTGAATCTACTGCTAAGAAGGTTGGGTCACTATGTCCATCCTGCATATATACAAGTCAACCATCCGTCCGTGCATAGAGTACTGCTGCCATTTATGGTTAGGCGCCCCTGCCGTTCTCCTCGGTGTTCTTGACAGGCTCCAAACGAGAGTCTGTCATGTAATAAATACTGATCTGGCGGCTCGACTGCAGCCACTTTCCCACCATCGAAATGTGGACCTCCCTTTGTCTGTTCTATAAATATTTTCATGGCTTCTGTTCGGACAAACTTAAGTCACTAGTGCCTCCTCAACAGGTGTTTACTCGTGCAACCAGACTGGCAACTGGGTCCCACCCATTCACAGTCAGGTTAGCCAAATGCAGACGACAATTCTACTCCTTCAGCTTTTTCTTTCGCACTTCCCGCATGTGGAACTCGCTCCCATATTCTTGCTTTCATGACGGCTACAACCTCCAGAAATTTAAATGAAAAGTCAATACTCATCTACTAACCACTGGACTCTAGCTCTCTCCCCACCCCCGCATAACCTTCCCTTTCTCTCCACCGATGTATCTGTCATCGCACCTGCATTCTCAGCTTTCTATTCTAACTAGTTTGTACTCCTCACTCTTTTGTAATTAATGTTTTTACAGTTATGTAAACCCCCGCTCATCAGTGGCATTTCTGCCTTGCTCGGGGTGAAATTATATATATATATATATATATATATATATATATATACTTTTACCTAGCAAGAAGATACTGCCACTAGGACACAATGGGTAGCTAGGAGACCAGATATTTCTGCAATAAACAGTGCGAATTTGAATAATAATTTTATAAATTTGCGTCTTGGAGAGTATATATATATATATATATATATATATATATATATATATATAGTCATGCAGGTCCTTAACACGAAACACTGCTTTGTGGAACCGACTAACAAAAGGCTTCTTGCCCGATGACTACAAAGTCCACGATTAGCCGTTATATTTCTATGATTCAAGTCCAAGATTACCTGTTATATTTCTACGATTCAAGTCTACGATTAATCGTTACATTTCTTATGTCACATCAGCTTGAAGCAACTGTTCCTGCACCATCATGGTATTTAATCAATGTTGAGACTGGTCAGCACACGCATAGTTACTGTTTTGGGATAATAGGTGCTGTAAGCCTATATATGCGGGTAGTGTAATAGGTAATGCCTCCAAGTAGGCAGTCAGAGCTTCATATTCTGATGATTTCGTGCAAATTCCCGTAGGAAAAGCATGAATAAACCCCTTTTCCCCCATTCTAGGACTTAGTTATTATTATTTTAAAAAATAAAATAGAATTTTGTACAAAATATTTACATTTCTGCATTTGCTATGCCTTCTAAAGATAAATTCCATTACAGATATGTTCTTGGACTTTGACATATATTTATTTTATTCTTTTATATGTTTTTCATTTATAAATACCTTATTGAATGAAACAAGTTTAATTGAATTATTTCTATGTCAAAATATAATAATGTTAACATATTTCAACGGGAATATCCAAAACTGAAAGAGGGAAGTGTTCATTATTGAATCCAAAGATTGGGATGAGATTTTGAATAAGGTGACGAATGCTGTAAGTACTGATTCACATTAGTTGAGTCCGATCGGAAATAATGTTGTAATTGTCTATAGATGTGAAGTTATAAAAGGTTCTCAGTATTCGTGTCCTTTTTGTAAAGTTTAATTTTCTTATTTGTATTTTGATAAAGCTCAGAATTATAAAAATAGAAATTTAGAGGAAAGTCTAACCGATATGTTCAGACAGGAGAAAAAAATTAAGAAAGTACAAAAGAAATTATGAAAAAATAAAAGGCAACAGTAATGAGAGAAAAATTGGAAGAGTGAAAAATGAATGTAAAATTAAACAAAGCGTATAGGAAAAGAAATACAATTTTAAAGGCAACAAAAAGTTCAATGAGATAAGTAACAAGTTTAAAAAAAATAGGAAAGAAAAGGGAGAAATAATATAAGAAAATAGATATATTTTCAAAAATCCGAAAAGATGAAAAAGACAGGAATGAAAAGAGAAAGAAAACTAAAAGAAACAAAAAAGGAGTCAGAAATAAATAAAGAAAGAAAAGAAAGATTATAAAATAAATAAATAAAATTTTAAATGAGAACTAAATTAGAAAAGAATGAAAGACAAGGAAATTAATAAAAAATGTAAACAAAATATAACAAAGAAAGGAAGGAAAACATTTAAAATAATAAATGAGATATTGATTGAAAAGAGTGAAAAAAAAAATAATACGGCAACACAGGAATCATAAAAATAAAGAGACACAAAATTCAAATCAAGAAACTAAAGAAATCCGTAAAGAACAGAAGGAAACACTGAAAAGTGAAGATTAAAAAGATGGCACATGATAGAAAGATACCACTTTTGTGTCATTGATTATTGGTGTAGGGCATTAGACAATCAAAGTTGATCTTTTTTAAAGTAAATGGATATAATGTCATCGAGGACAGTGAGGGAATAGAACAAGTTTATTAGTCTACTTGAAAAGACAGAGCATTGGAACCAAAGATGAAAAAATGAAACAACGCTGGGATATCATATTAAAATTAATTTCCTTTATTCACCTCCTCCCAGTTATTTTTTATTTGAAGAAAAACGTACTAATGGATACATTTTTATTAATATATTTATTAATATTGTTGTCGAAGTAGTATTAGTAGTAGCACCGTAAACATTATAGCGGTTTAAATGTTTCCTTGTTATCTTTTCCTAATGCGTAAGATAATCTCATTCTGTCTGTATACACACACATACACATACACACACACACACATACGCATATATATATATATATAAATATAATATATATATATATATATATATATATATATATATATGTGTGAGTGTGTGTGTGTGTAACTATATATATATATATATATATATATATATAGTACACACACACATATATATATATATATATATAGTACACACACACATATATATATATATATATATATATATATAGTACACATATATATATATATATATATATGTGTATATATATATATACTATTTGCGCGTCGCTCATTCAGTTAATGAATTTGAATACTCACGCCTACTGGCATGTTTTCATATCGTGTATGCAACACGCTAAAACCTACGTTACTCTGAAGCGCACACATAGCTTAGAAGTAGAATCTACGACTGATGTCTATTCGGTCGGGTTTTAATCCTGGCTAGAAGTATGTGAATGTCTAACTGTACTTATAAAATGCGGTCTGCGGGTGACTATATATAATACAAATAAATTAGACAAAATTACACTAATCCATCGGTAATAATTTATTTCGTGAATATATAAATATTCAATTCTTCAGATCGACTTTTTAAAAAAATGAATGGAGATAATTTAGCCTGACGGAAAAATAGTAATGGGAGAAGAAGAAAGAAAATAGTTTATTGTTACAAGAGGAAATAAGAGTTAAAATAGGAATCGTTAAATAAAAAAAGAAAGTAATAGTTATAATGTGAGATTTATAGTTATAAGTCATGAAAGAAGTAGCCTAGCCGATATGATAACTTCGAACTGAATTTTTCTGAGAATTGAACTTTTTCAAATACAGGGCAGTAAATTTAGGAACCGTATTTTAAATGGATAAACTGAATTGCTCGATTAGTTTATCAATTCCGACGGCAAAATTAACTTTTCTTCTTATAAATAAACCCATTTCGATTTTATGATAATAACATTAGTATTAATTATTCTATGATAGTATAATAATAAAAGTAATAATAATAATGATGATGATGATAATGATAATAAAATTTTAATAATATGAAAAAATAATATTAATTATAATGATATTGGAAAATAATTAAATTAGTGCAAAATATTAAACAATGATATAAAATAATAAAAAATAAGTAATTAGAAATAATAAAAAAGATATTAGTAGTAAAAAAATACATAAGAGATAATAATAAAAACATTTCGATTTTATGATAATAACATTAGTATTAATTATTCTATGATAGCATAATAATAAAAGTAATAATAATGATGATGATGATAATGATGATAAAATGTTAATAATATGAAAAAATAATATTAATTATAATGATATTGGAAAATAATTAAATTAGTGCGAAATATTAAACAATGATATAAAATAATAAAAAATAAGTAATTAGAAATAATAAAAAAAGTCATTAGTAGTAAAAAAATACATAAGAGATAATAATAAAAATACATAAGAGATAATCATAAAAATACATAAGAGATAATCATAAAAATACATAAGAGATAATCATAAAAATACATAAGAGATAATCATAAAAATACATAAGAGATAATAATAAAAACATTTTTTATTAAATTCCGAGATTTAGAATATGTAAAACCTTTAAGGAAGAAAATAAATGAGTATTTTAAGAAAATATTGAAGGGTCATTTTAAGGTTCATATATAATTGTTTCGCATGTAACTCCTTACATGCACATACCCACATGCTTGTAAACACGCATGCACATTCCCCTCCCCCCACACCTATATAAATACACTATTTACATTATTCAGTCTATTGTCTACATCTTTGTTGGCATTTGTATGATGATTTGGCCGTTGTACGCCCCGGGCTTGTTCAGGTGCTATGAATTTCGAACCGAACCGTTTATTATATATCGTTCTCATTCAAAATGCTCTCATGGTAGTTAACAGTTATCTCCCTCTAACTGGACTCTCTAAGTTACTTGTTCACCGCCGCTGTAGCCTGTTATTGAAATCACAACTCTTTGGCTCAAGTCAACGGAAATAACCAACGTCTATATCCGCTGGGCAATGTGTCCTTAAGACAGGAAAAACAGGCTATATATATATATATATATATATATATATATATATATATATATATATATATATATATACCTGTTTTTCTTGTCTTAAGGACATATATATATATTGATGTTATTAGATAATAATAATTTGTTATTAGATATAATAATAAAATTGATGTTATTAGATAATAATATATAAATATGCGTATGGAGATAAAAGTGTGTACGTGTATATATATATATATATATATATATATATATATATAGTGGCGTTTCTGCCTTGCTCGGGGTGAAATGATTAAAAAAAAAAATATATATATATATATATGTATACACGTACACACGCATATATAT
This sequence comes from Ascarosepion bandense, assembly GCA_037127315.1. Classification (NCBI taxonomy): domain Eukaryota; kingdom Metazoa; phylum Mollusca; class Cephalopoda; order Sepiida; family Sepiidae; genus Ascarosepion; species Ascarosepion bandense. The sequence continues at coordinate 2,580,426 of JBBBDQ010001232.1, read as the reverse complement.
ATATATATATATATATATATATATATATACACGTACACACTTTTATCTCCATACGCATATTTATATATTATTATCTAATTATTATTACTCTTGTATTTTATCTATTGAATTCCATTAATCGTTTACACTTTGCTTGTGTATTTGGTGTACATATCTAATATGTAAAGATTAAGTTTCGTGGCATGTGCACTCGTTTCTTGTAAACATGATTTATATATATGGATTTAACTGATTTTTCATGATAATTATGTTCATTTAAGTCTCACTTGCTTGTTTACGATATTGTAAAGGGAAACACTAGAACAATAGAAAGATGAAGAAACGGTTTAATCAGCTGAGTGATATTGATTATTTCTCCATATTATAATAAAGACAATTATACATACATGCATACATATATATATATATATATATATATATATATTCTACATGGGTAAACGAGTTATTACGCAACCTTGTTTTTGACCAGATTGTGTCTTCAGGCGATTTGCATTGACTGGTTTTATCATTTACCTTTATTTTTTAAAGAACGCTCACGTAACGGTGATTCTTCTTTTTTTTTTTTTTTGAAAGCTCATGTGACGGGGAATTTTTGAACGCGCAATTTTTAAAATTTCAAGAAAATATATCGTTTTCCTCCATGGTTGTATGAAGCTAATATGTATTTTTTATTATGCTTAGTCATAATTTCTGCTCTTTCATTCAATAGTTCATTTTTGGTTGGAAACACCGTAATTGCTAAATGGTACAGTCTACATATTTTGCCACCGTTGTAAAGCTTGTCTGTTTCCACTATGCTCCACGTTATGTCAGGATCTTTTCCATATTTTGATTTCAATTTCCACACGTGGCTTGTCAATTTTGTACAAAATTTTGCACCTGCAAGTTATTTGTTCACCACTGCTGTAGCCTGGTATTGAACTCACAACACTTTGGGTCAAATAAATTGCTGGGTAAGAGGGAGATAACTCATGACTTCCATCGAGGTATTATTACAAAAGGAATGGGAATGATATACGACAGTGATTGTAATAAAGGGTTCAATTTGAAATTCTTAGCACGTGTAGAAGCCCGGGGCGTACAACTGCCGAAACGTCAACAGACGGAAAAAACGATAAAGACAATAGTCCGAATAATGTAAATACTGTAAACACTATTTCTTCTCAGTAATATAGACATATAAAAATGGTCATTAAAATATTAATTTAAATTACGAGAAAATGTTTATCGGTATCAACTGTCAGTTGATATCTTACTAAGAACATACTTATTTTCAATGTAAAACGTATAACGATCGCCATGGGTCTTAAAAATATATATTGCCTCAAAAATGATTAAGATCTTGTGGCGTTATTAATTGATGGAAACACCATACGGAAAATTTAAGGTAGATTGTATGGTGATTACAGCAGAAATACAGAATAGTTATTTAAACTATTGACAAGATGAGAAGAAGAAACAAAGTCTCTGTAAGAATATCATAGAATATTAATGGTTAATAAAGAAAATATGCAAATTGATAAGCAAGAAATTACATTAAGCTATTTTAGCGATTGTAACCATTTATGTGCATTGTGGTACAGTGGATATCGGCTCGAAACCGGGGAGCCGAGTTCGAATTCCTGTTGAATCCATTTTGTTCACTTACGCGCAAATACCCTTGGGAAAGGCATTAATCCGTCTCTTCCTTCCAGGTATGGATTAAATAGCAGGACAGATTGGGTTCTATAGCCTTGGTCGGCAACCAGTCTACCGCAGAAAGCAATGGCAACCTACTGCGGGTTAATCTTCTGCCCAGTCAGTCGTGTCTGTTTCGAGACATGATCGCCTAAGCGTGTATAACTGATTGAACCATATAGAAAATAAGGATAATTTCATTGAAATTGTCTCAATCCTGGAATGCAATTAAACTACCACATTGACGTCACCATAATAAAGTGAATGGTGTATGTGCATCCAATATGTAAAGCTTTTATTTTAACACAAATAATAAATGACGTATGTAGAGTTAAATTTGATGAAATGATGTCTGGGTTTGATTGGTCCCGTATGAAAATTCAAACATCAATTCGATGGAAACAGCAAAGATGAGTGGAAATAGACAATTTGTACTGTAAGCATAAAAAAGATGATTATTTTCTTATTTGATAGGGTCTTGATAGTCACGTCCCAGTCGGTTACTGACATCGGCCCGTAGATTACAATCGAGAGTTATTATGTATACCACGAGGAAGATAGAAGCGTTTGCCAGCGACAATCAGGAGAACGTGTGAAAGTAATACGGCCTATAAAAAGGTAATAAAGATTAGAAATAGCAGCTGGGTCACTCCGAGAAATATTTATCTTTATTCAACGTTTTCATATTACTTTTGAGCAGCATTGTCGCATTATTTGATTATTTGTCGATTGTTGTTGAGCCTTTCGCTGTCAGTGAAGTTGTGAAGGAATTTGATGTCATCAACCTGATGAGGCCGTAGAGCGCCGAAAATTTGTTCACAACTTCATTGACAGCTAAGGGCTCGACAACAATCAACAAATAACCAAAGTTATCTTTGTTTTGTTTTTTTTTGTTTTTCAATTTTCGAACAAAACATTGTATAACAGCATGTTATTTAACACACACACACGCGCGCGCGCATATATGGTTGTTTTTGTGTATTTTGAAATAGGTAAATGATATTTGACCTAGTACACCCCCTATACATATATATATATATATGTGTGTGTGTTGTCTGACGTCGTTGAACTAATCAGAGATTAATGTGTTATACAATCATCATATGCAGAGTTTTAAATATGCACCTGATGATTGCATAACTCATAAATCTCCGATTCGTGCAATCGACGTAGAACAGTATGTGTATTTAATAATAATAATAATAATAATATATATATATATATATATATATATAATTTTTCTGTTCATATTACATTTAGCATTTATTTATTAACATCTGAATAATATTATTATACTTGTGTATACCTACATATGCACATTGTTTATTCACATAATTATTTCTCACTCTCTCTCTCTCTATACATATATATATATATTTGTGTGTGTGTGTGTGTGTGTGTGAATGAGAAACAAAAACAGTTGGTAGAACCAACAGAAAATTTTAGTAAACCTAAGCACTTATCCAGGTCAATCAGTCATTTAATTGCCATTCGTGATACACTCTTAGGCGATCATTTCTCGAAAGAGACATGACTCACTGGGCAGAAGATTTTCTCGCAGTAGGTTGCCATTACTGGTAGACTGGTTCCTGATCAAACCTACCCTGCTATTTAACCCATAGCTGGAGGGAGAAGTGACGGATTCATACATTTACCAAGGGTATTTGCGCGTAAGTGAATGCAAGGAGTTCAACTGGATTTTGAATTCGAAACAAACCGACAATACTAAAAAATGACTGAAAAAAATGCCCGAAAGCAAATTGCATATTCAGGAGAGTACTTGAAGTACCCATGTACTACATGCATTATAAATTAAATGTATTTTTCTAAACAGTAAAAAACGAGTTATTCGTAAGTTTTTCTTCGATCGATCTCAGATTACAATCTATAGCATTTTCTCTGTTAATAGTCATTAAATGGTTGATAATAAACTGCAGAACACAAATAACTATATGCCATATACAGATTAAAGTGACTAATTCAAAGATAACTTCCACCTTCCGTAGAATGTCATTATATTTTAGATTCTCGATTTGTTTTGTATTTTGCTCAATTCTCTATTAATTCTATTACTTCGGCTACAAGTCTGATATTCTTTATTTTCTTTATCAGTAAATATCTGTCCTGTGAATACTGAACGATCTCATCAAGGATGAAGGAGAGGATTGAGGTAGCAGAAATGTGTTTTTAGAAAAGGATGCTGAGGATACCATGGACGTGGCACTTGAGCAACGATGAGGTGTTGGTAAGGATGCAAACGAGAAAAAAAAGCTCATACTTAACATCAAGATGAAACAGATGAGTTTTTGTGACACGTAATGAAGAAGTAGGGCTAGAAGAATTTAATATCTACAGACGTTCTAAACAGACATAACAAAGGTAGATTTGAAAATACGTTTTAATGTCGCAATTAAATGGAACAAATCATTTATAATTCCATAAAGTTATTTACATCTTATTCGAAACGTATAACATATTTTGTGTATGTAATCTTAAGTTGAAATAAAAAAAGAAGTTTAGCATAACCCGGCATAGAATCATACACACAGTGTTTGAAATAACAGTGGCTAGGTTAAAAATATATATATATATATATAGAGAGAGAGAGAGATAGATAGATAGATATGCACAACACACACACACACACACTCACTCATATATATTGGTTAATGAATTGAACGCAGTTTCGTTTGGCTACCAAATTGAACGCTGTCAGTTACTGAGGTTTGTTTACATCCTTTGAATAACCGACTATGAAAGCTACCATTACTTGCCGTACGCCGATAGCACAGTGGTAAGATGTCGATCAGATTTCGATCCGGGGTGAGGCAGGCGGTAAATCTAGCTGCACTTAGGAGCTATGATGCAGCGAAACAGGCTTGTTTGCAGATAGTTATATATATATATATATATATATATATATATATATATATATATATATATATCATCTACAACATTTCCTTGAAAATTATTTCATTAATTACGGTGAGCAATGAAGATTGATTAATTTTTTTCCAGTATCTTAACATTTTTCTGTTTAGTTAGAGTTCAAAACATATTTTAAATCATTTAATTTAATTTTTCTCGTCCCAAGAGCATTCTTCCATTTCTATAGCCATAATTAAGTGTTATCGGGTGGCGTTAATATTCCTGATTTTGTGACTGTTAGTTATGAGTTCATCTTATTTTGTTGTTTGAAAAAGAACTATTCATTTCAAGCCCTCATACGCGCGACTGATATTATCTATATTACAAAAAAAAAAAAATTAATAAAACACATTCAGTAATCCATTTTCCACTATTCAATGATGTAAGGTTAATGGTATGAGAAATATTTAATATATAGTGCCTCTCGAAGAGCAAGATGTTTTTGATATTGTGATTTATATAGAAATCATATGCTTACACACGCACACATACACACACAAACATATATATATATATGTATATATATATATATATATATATATATATGGTCGGCTACTCGTTTCATCGAACACTTGTTTGCTAGGAAACATAGCAAATCTCTATTAACTCTGCTTCCTCAATTTACAGATTCCAATTGTAGATTATGCCCTATACTTACAATTTGTGAAAGAAAGCGCATAATTCTTCTTAGTACTCAAACTCTCGCTCACGATGAATTATCAATTCGTGCTTTCAAATCATCGAGGTCTTGCAAAAGTTTCTGCCTACTTGCTCAACTCATGGTGCCAAAGGCGCCACACGTTTTATTCGTCTCCTAACGA